>AFQZ01000393.1:0-41678 GCA_000222935.2 Aciculosporium take MAFF-241224
CTGCTTATATATTGCTTATATAAAGCCGTCTGCTTTCCGGCTGTATAAATCTAAGCTTTAAGCTTAAATCTATTATATAGCCCCCTTCTTGCTATTTAAGTGTTAAAGTAAAGCATTATAGTTAGTAATTAAATTGCCCCTTATATAGGCCTATTGTTATAATATATATTAACTTATTATGCCTTATAACGCTTTAGTGCTATTATATTTAAAAAACTTTCTAAAGGTTCCTATATTAGCTAAATATATTCTGCCTACTTTACTAACATATTTTATTAATTACCTTAACCCCGGGCATTTCTTACTATTATTATTTTCTTAATCTTATATTCTGTTAAATCCGGATTATTCTTATAAAGCAGGAGTATTAGGCCTGGTCTAGAATTAGCTAGGTATTATAACAGGAGCGGATTAGTAGCTGCCCTCTTAATAAGGTTTATATAAAAAACCAGGTATATTCCCTATAAAATATTTCAATAAATAGTAAGTAGAGTTAATATCTTTAAGACTGTTATGGTCTCGCTAAAATGCTACTGCAGAGCTAGTAACTTAAATAAGAATATTATTTATAAAGAAGAAGAGAAGGAAAAGATTTATCTAATTTTAATAACCCTTCCTTTATAGTTATATATATAACTAGGGCCTAAGCCGCTTGTATATTACTTACATAAAGCCCTCTGCTTTCTAGCTATATAGATTTAAGCTTTAAGCTTAAATCTATTATATAGCCCCCTTCTTACCCTTAAGATGGCTTCTCTTAGGCCTATTATTACTATATATATTACCTTATTATACCTTATACTGCTTTAGTGCTACTATATCTAAAAAACTTTCTAAGGGTTTTTATATTAGCTAAATATAACCTGCTTATTTAACTAATATATCCTATTAATTACCCTATCCTTAGGCATTTCTTACTATTACTATTTCCTTAACCTTATATTCCGCTAAATCTGGATTATCTTTATAAAGTAAGAGTATTAAGCCTGGTCTAGAATTAGCTAGCTATTATAATAATAGTGGATTAAAAGCTGCCCTCTTAATAAGGTTTATATAAAAAACTAGGTATATCCTTTATAGAATATCTAAATAAATAGTAAGTAGAGTTAGTATATTTAAGACCTTATATTTTGCCTTTATTTAGTTAAGTTTTTAGCTAGGATGGTTTATCTTTATATAATAAAGATTTAACTATATAAAATCCCCTATTTAGTAATGCTTTGCTAGGCACTAGAAAACATTTATTATATCCTACTAATATTATTATATAAAGTTAATTATAGCTTATGCTATTGCTATTCCCTCCTAGATATATTCTAAGAATAATATAGCTTTTCCCTTAAGTAAGGTTAGGCTTTATACAAAAAAGTCTTAAAAAACAACACCGCAGATACAACGCGGTATTACGCCTAAAACAGAAAAGAAGTATAGAATTAGATTCCTTATTATTTATTACCCTCCCTAATAATAGCATATTATATAAGGGAAGTAAGTAGTATAAGGGGTATAATAATTAATAAATTTTTATATAGATCTGTAACTAATAAAGAATAAGGCACTACTTAGAAAGAAATATAGTATTAAAGAGAGAATCCTAAAGTAATAGTAGTATAAGAAAAACTAAAGAATAAAATAAAATTACTAAAAGAATTAATAATAAAAGTTATTTTAAAGGTAAAAATAATAAAAGTATAAGCTTTTATTAGAATTATTATATAAATTACTATAAATGCAGGAGGGGAGATAGCCTAAATAAGAACTAGCATAGAAGGCTTATAAGCTTTAATTATAAAAGTAATTAATAGTAAGGTAAATACTATAGTTAAGAAGGCAGTTAAGAAGGTAATAAAGGCTATTTCTAGGACTGGATTAGTAGTTAGAGGGACTTAGGTAACTATTATAGCTTATAAAGCTATAGGGCAGAATATAACAATCCCTTTAGCCTAAATAGAGGGTATGGCAATACTAGCCTGCTATTACTAAGAAGTAATAGTAAAGGGAAACACTATTAATAAGGTAGTTTAGAATAGATTACTAGGGGAGATTATAAAGGTAGTAAATAACACTATTAGTATAAAGAAGGTAATAGTAGTATACTAACTATAAAGTAAAGATATAGTTATTATATTTACTAAAGTAAAGAGGAAATAAAAGGAAAACATAGCCTAGGTAAGAGTTACCTTTAGACCTAAGGTAAAAGTAAATAAGAAGATATTTAGTGTAATTATTAAGGGATTCCTAATATAATTAATAAACCATATTATAACTAAGGATATAAGGAAGAATATTAAAAAGGAGAATAGTTTAAATATGGTAAAGATAATAATATAAAAGCTAAAGGGAATAGTAATAAGAGTGCTACTAGTAGTTAGTATTAAGGGCACTAAGGTAGTAAACTACCTATGCTATAAGGGAATAGTATACTAAGCATAGATTTTTAATGCTAAGCTATATAATAAAATAATCTACTTAAAGCAATATTATAACTATTATAAGATTAAGCATATTACTAGGCACTATAAGGAGAAAGTAAGATATAGCAGGTATGCTACTAGAAAACACCTTAAGAGAAAGAGGACTTGCCTAATATTAATAGGTAAGGTATAGGAGAAATGCCTAAATTATATAAGGGTATATCTAGTATAATCTTAGCTATGCTTAGTAAGTAATAATAAATAGTAGTAGGCTAGGGAGGCTTATGCTATAAGGCCGCTGTTCTTCTGCGGCCATTAGTTAGAGGTTATAATAGCTACTATAGGCAAGGGTTATTATAAAGAAAAGACTAAAGGACTAATAAAGAGGTAGCTAAGAGAAAGGAGCATATAACTAAGGGGCCTTTTTATAAAATAAACCTATAAGCTATGATTAGGATAATAAAGACTAGTAAAGGAAGGCATAATGCTAGCCTTTTTATAACCAACTAGAGGGCAAAACAATACTAGAGCCAGCCTAACTAGGGTGCTCTGAAGCATATAATAGAGTATATAATTAAGGTTATATACTAGAATACACAGAAGAAAAGCAATTTAGTATATTTAGTGTTAGGGCATGGCATTAGCCCTAAGGTGATAGCTATTTAGGAACCAGGAGGTTATAATAATATACTGCTAAATCTATCTTAGGGGCACTATATATTAGTAATATATAATAGAAAAATAGTAATCTATATATATTAGAAGGTTAAGACAGGACTTTAAACTATAAAGAGAGGGGAGAATTAGTGTAGTATTAAGCTATATAGAGTAAAGGTATATAACATCTATTCCCTAGCTTATAAAAGGAAGTAGCAGACGCCTTTATAATACTTTGCTAATACTTAGGTAAAGGGCTAAAGTGTGTTTATAGGGGACTTTAACTAACACCACCCCTTATAGAATAAATTTAGCTAAACCTCTTAAGGGTATAATAAGATATTAGAATTTATAACAAAGTAGCAACTCAGCCTAGCTATGCTGTTTAGGAAAGTAATAAGAAGAGAACATAGCAGCAGGGATAGCACTATTAACTATACGTAGACTATTTATAATATTAGTATTAAATTCATTAAGCTAGTGGAAATTGCCAGATCCGACTATATACCTTAGCTTATTAGCATTAGAATAAGCAAGGAATTAAGTAACAGCCTAGGGTTAGTTTAGGGTTAGAGGATAGCAAATAAGAACCTTATTATAGTAAAGGCTTTAAATAGGCTTAAAAAGGAGGGGTTAGAGCTTCTGCTATATAACTAGCAGGAAATTAATAATTATGCGTAATAGCTTACTTAATAACTTATAAAGATAGCTAATATAGTAGCACCTAAATAACCTTAAGAGCACAGTAAATTATAGCCTTAGTAAAATAAAAGGGTAAAGAATATAATAGTAAAGGCAAGACATGCTAATAAGCAGTAGTAGTAATAACAGACATAGGAATCATAGCAGGCCTTAATAGAAGCTATAGAAAAACAGAATTATATAATCTTAAAGGAAAAGAGAAGTAGTTAGTAATAGGCAGTTAGTAAGTTATTTAGGTTCAAAGGGAGCCTTTAAACCCTAGAGCGCTAAGCCTGGCTATAGAGTAGACTTCCTCCTAAGATATAACAGGTCCTACTACTAATTTATCTAGGAGATAATAGTAGGGAGGAGATAATAAAGGTTATATATAAGGGTAAGGTAAAGGTATTTATAGAGAGCTTCTTTTCTTTATTTATAGCTAGGGCTTTAGGTCTAGAGATAAAGGCAGAGATAAGATACTATAATAATAATTAAGTAGTTCTTATATTTATAGAGGAGGAAATTAAAGAAGTTATAAAGAATATAGTAAGTTAGAAAGCTCTAGAGCTGGATAAGCTACTAATAGGTTTCCTTAAGCTATGTAGAGCAGCCTTAATATTATGTTTAACACGCCTTATAAATGCATACTATAGTTTAGGATACTATCCGGCCTCCTTCTAGCAAGTAAAGGTAGTAGTTCTATATAAACCTAGGAAAACCCCTAAGGAGTTAGGCAGACTAGGGGGGTAGAGGCCGATATTACTATTAAACATAATAAGAAAAGTAATTAAGGGAGCTATTATAAGGAGGATTACTACTATAGTAAAGAAAGGCTATATACTACTAAATATACAAATAGGTAATAGGGCTAGTAAGTTAATAGAGATAGCACTAAGCATGCTAAAAGAGGTTGTAAGAATAGTATAGTATTACTAGGGAATAGTATTATTACTATAGCTAGATATTACTAGGGCGTTTAACACTATTAGCTATAAACAATTAATCTGTATAATAAAGGAGTTAGAACTGCTAGGGTAAATAGCCAAATAGGCATAGGGCTTTACGTTAAAAAGAAGAGTATAATTAGCATTTAACAGACGTATTACTAAGGAAATCCAAGTTACTATAGGGGTTCTATAAGGGTTACTAGCGTTTCCTATCCTCTTCCTGCTTTATATTATACTACTATATTAAAGACTAGCGGCAGTAGAATTAATATTAATATTAGGGTTCTTAGATAATATAAATATTATAGTTTATAAAAAAACAGCAAAGAAGACTAAAGTATAACTAAAAAAAGCCTAGAGAATATGTAAGAAGTAGTTAAAGGAGTATAGGCTAAGGTTTAACCTAGGAAAGAGTAAGCTAATGTACTTTATAAGAAAGAGGCAGGCAATTATAATAATAATCTAACTTAAAAGAATAATAATATAACCGATATAATTAGTGCGATTTCTAGGGGTTTAGATTTACTAGAAGCTTTATTAGTTAACCTATATAGAGAAGGTAAATACTAAATTATTATAGTAAAAGTTAGCACTTATAGCACTAGCTATATCTATATAGGGATACCGACTAAAGTGTGTAAGATCCCTTTATATATAGGTAATAAGAAGCATAATAGCTTATAGAGCTAGGATATACTACACCTATAGTAAGTTAGAAGGGGTAGCACAGGGGGTAGTAAAGGTATTTATAAGGGAACAGAATAAATGCTTAAGGCAGGTTATAAGGGCATATAAGGCAACGCTAGTAATACTCTTAAAGACAGAAGTAGTAGTACTACTAGTAGATTTATACCTTAATTATATTAAGCAACGATTTTACTAAAGACTTAAGGATAATAGTATAGGCAAGAAGATATAATAGGTATATAATTTAATAGCATTATAGCTATAACACTAAGAAAGAGGCTGCTGATGTAATTACTATAAGGCGTTTCCTAATGCCCCCCCTCCCCTCCCTAGCAGCCTTATAGCTAGATAGGAATTAGAAAGGGAGTGGGAAAAATAGTAAATATAGCAGAGGTATAAGGCTTAGATAAGAAGAGAATAGGCAAAAGTAATAGCAGTAAATAAGGAACCTAACTTTAAGAGCATAAAAAAGATAGTAAGGCTTTATAATAGCCTGCTAAAGTATAAATCTACAGCCTTAGTGCAGCTTTAAACGGAAAAAATAGGGCTAAATATCTTTCTTTATAATAGATAAGTGTCTAAGATAATATTACTAATATGTTAATACTAGGGAGAAGATAAAGATATCTACTACCTTATCCTATTATGCCTAGAATATAACTATTTAAGGCTAATTCCAGTAGTGCTTATAATAAAAGACCTACAGGAACTCAGAGTAGTGCTTAATAATAAAAAGCTAGCACTAAATATTATAAAGTAAGTGCTCTTAACTAGGCGACTTTAGTAGTATAGGTTAGTGAAGGAGCTTTATAAGGCATAGCAGATATATAATATTAAGGCTAAGAAAGGGACTAAAGGTAATAGAAATAATAAAATAAAGGAGGAAGAGCTAGATTAAAAGGGGAGGTGCTTATAGAGGGTTTTTACTAACATACTAACCTTTTATATAAAGCATGACTATACTTCTGTTATTATCTGTAGTTCTGGGGGAACTAGCAGATATCTTATACTAATGGTTAAAAAATAATAAAAACTTTATATTAGAGGCTTAGCAGGAGCTATATAGAAGAATATGGGTTTTCTCCCCTATTTTAGGGTTTTTCCTATATTAAGAAGTTAGTAGATGAACTAGTTAGTGGCTCTAGCTACCTAGCGTACATGAATAATAATAATAATAAGGTTAGGCTTTTAGTCTTATTTAATATATACTAGACTAGTTTAATATTAAAGCCCTTTAGTGCCTAGTTTATACTTATACTAGTTACTATAAAGATTTAGTTATTAAGCGCTATTTAATATATTAGTAAATAGTTAACCTAATTATACTATAAGAAAGTAATAACTACTTATAAAACTGCCTATACCTCTTAATTTACTTGTTTTATACTACTATTTATCTGTAAATAATAAGATATAAATAGTAGTTACTTAATACCTACTTAATTATAAAGTATAGTTTAAAAGCAACTAAGCTAATCTAAACTATAATTAGAGATAATCTAGTAAGGAAATCCATAAAAACACTACTAGTAATATTTAAACTATTTTATATATACTTTAGCTACTATACTTATTATTACCTCTAGCTATATATATTTTAAGAGATAGTTTATAATAACTATTAGGAAGTATAGTAATACCTTATTATATGCTAAAAGCTCTATTATAAAATCTATAAAGATTTATAACTAGTAATAGTCTGTAGCTGGTATAGGCTTTAATAAACCCTAATAAAGTTATTAGCTCTTATACTTACTAAAGTAATAGCAGTTTTATATATACTATGCTATATCCTTTAACATCCTATTTTAGTAATAATTCCTATATAGTGCTTAAAAGGTAATATTTTGCCCTAGGTAGCCTAATATAAGTAAGTTATAAACTTACTATATAAGTAAGATAGTAAAAGGCTTATAATAAGGTACTTAAAGCTATCCCTAAAATTATAATACTCTTTATATATTTAAAGTATAATTTACTATTTATAACTAGGTTTTTATAAATATAGAAAACTTTTACTTTACTATTAGTACTACTTTTAGTTAAATTTAGTATAAACTATTTTTAGTAACCCCTTAGTTCTATAGATTCTAAAGCTATTTATCCTAAAATAAATTAAAGCCTAGTAAAAAAGGACTTAAAACCTCTAAATTAGAGCCTATTATTATGTCTAAATTATTTAGATTATTCTTATTTTAGTTACTACTCTCCTCTAGTTTGTTTATTATTTATACCCTAACTAGGCTTATAGTATTAGTTCCTAGCTCTTAAACTATCTCTAATATCCCCTAAATTAGGCAAAATATATAACCTACTAGCTATTCTCTTTTTTTCTAATTTTAGTTTTATTAGGATAAAGCATTTAGGTAACCTGCTTATATACCTAGGTAATAATATAAGTAATAGTTAAAAAGGAATAATATTTCTACTTATCTTATTTATTTTTTAGATATCTCCTAAGGGGCTGTAAAATACTCTAGATTCTTATAATTTATAAGAATTATAAATAGCTAGGCTATACTCCTTAGCTTAGCTAACCATACCTTTAAATAGGAAATAATACTAAAAAGCTTCTTATTATAAATTATATAATTCCGCTATATAGCTATTAGCTATACTAAGTAGTATACTACTAGCCTTTATATTCCCTTTAAATTATATTAAAAAAGGCATTTACTTATAGCCTTATTAAAAGAGTTAGCCTTTATTTATATCTTTAAGTTAGAATCCTATTATATAAAAATTAAGGATAAAATAAAGGTAGCTTTAAGTGCCTAAAATACCTTTTTATATTTTAAGGACTAGTAAAACCTAATAGCCTTTTTAGTAAGGTTAGTTAGAGGGCCTATAAGGTTTAAGAAGTTATTAATAAACTCCTAATAAAAATTTATAAAGCCTAAAAAGCTTTATATTCTATAAACTATTTAAGGGGACTTTTAATTCTAAATAGCTATAATCTTCTTTAGGTTAGGGTAGATAGCCTTTTTAGCTTTTATAATAAATCCTAGGTACTTTACCTTTATAATTATAAATATATACTTATTAATATGTAAGTATAGCCTAGTATATTCTAGTTATTATAGGACTTCTTATACTTTTACTATATAGTCTTTCTTAAAGCCCCTAGTATAAATAAGAATATTATTTAAATAAGCTATTATAAAGTCTCTTAATATATTTCTTAAGGTATTATTAATATATTATTAAAAAGTAATAAGTACCCCTACTAAACTAAAAGGGTAAACTAGCTACTTAAAAAGTCTAAATTATATCTAAAATACTATTAACTACTTATTTCTTTTAGTAACTTATAGCTTATAAAAGGCTATATAAATATTAAGCTTAGTAAAGTATCTTACTTTAGCTAGAAAGTAAAGGGTTTTCTTAATTAAAAAAAAAAGTATTTATCCTAAGCTATAACTTTATTTAATACCTAATAGTTTATATAAAATTACTAACCCCTTCCTGCCTTCTTAATAAGTAAGACTAAAGCCCTAGCTAATAAAGAGCTAGCTTATATTTAACCTTTATTTATAAGATTTATAATTTACTTTTATATCTTTAAGAGCTACTCCTAAGGCATATTATATAAAAAAGCCTAAGGAAGATTAAGGTTTATATTATTAGGGTTTTTTTATAAATAAATATAATAATCTACAGTCCCTTTATATAGTAGTAATATATTTGCCTTTTCCTTATTCAATAAGTCTTTAAAATCCTAAAGCTCTTTTAGTAAGTAGTTTAAAAGCGTTCTAATTAAGTCTAGTTTAGGTATAGTAATATTAAGTATTATAGTTATATCTTATAAGTTAGTAGCTAAGAATTATATATCTTTTTCTTTTCTTACTATTACTTATTATACTATTTTAGTATATATAAAGCCTAATACTATAATTATTAAAGTTACTATCTTCTTAGTAAATATTACTTATACCTAAAGGTTTTCTAATAAACAAACTATAAGTAACTCTTAAGCTATATAAATTATAATATTATATTACTTTAACTATAGAGTTCCTAAGATATATAACTAGGTAAGGCCTAGGATTATATATACTAAGACTAGAAAACTCTAGCTATTTATATTAGTAGTAAACTAGGTAACCCTAAATATTATAGTTAAGCCTTAGTAATAGCCATCCTAGCCTTATTTTTTAATAAAAATAGCTATTTAAATTATTTAAGGTTAGGCTAATAGGAATATAAAAAACCCTATACTTTATATAAAAGATTTACTTATAATAATATAGCTATTATACTTATTATTTACTTATATATTAGTAAAGGCTATTTTATTAAATAAAACTAGTAGTAAAAAAGAATTAGAGTTTATTTTCTTTTTTATTTATTTATATGCCTTTTATAGTAATTATAATAGCTAATTACTATTTTCCTTCCTTTTACTAAGCCTTAAGTATAAGGGCTATCTTTTTTTAAGTTATCTTTAACTTTAAACCTAATTTAAGGTATAGTTATATTAATTATATATATATTAATCTTTAGAGAATATATAAGGAAAAGGCAGTATACCTTTAATTAATATTTAATAACTTTATAGTATAAGTATTATTTATTATTATATTATAATTATATCTTCTTTACTACAACCCACTTAGTATATATCTTTTACTACTTAAAAGAGAATATAATATTTATATCTATTATCTTTATATTACCTTCCCTATTTTAAGATATAGGTAAAGGGGATTTAGTTATTATATAATATTAAGCCTTTAAGTATTCTTTTATCTTATAAGATTTAAAATTAAGGGTAATACTTTATAATTTCTTTACTGCCTAAAAGTAGTTTATATAAAGAATATTATATTTTATATAGTAGTTTTATTTTTTCTTATTTAAAGCTATATATAGTTTAAATAGTTTAATAGATTCTGCTTAATAGTATACTTTTATTAAAACTAGCTTTTACTTAAAGTAAATAAAAAAATTATTAAATTTCTCTTTAGGTTATTATTTAATTTAATCTAGTTTAATAGTAGTATACTTTGCTTAATAAGGATTTAGAAATAAGGTATTAAGATATATTAAGAACTCTTTTAAGGTATAATTAATAAATTCTCCTACTTTAAAAAAGGGTAAAACCTAAGCCTAAACCTAAGTTAATAAGTATTAATAAATAAAATACTATTTATCTTAATTATTTCTAATAAAGGCACTATTTACCTTAAGTTTATAAGCTAAAAGGCTCCTTTATACTAGATATTTAATCCGGTTCCCCTTATAAGGGTTACCTATATTAATAGGTTTTCTCTTTAGTTTTATCTTTATTAAGGCTACTTACTATTTACTTATGCCTAAAGCGCCTGTATTAGTATTACTAAATACAGCTAAAGCAGATGCTATTTATAGCTATTATTTTAGCTTAGTAATTTTACTTATTATATTCTTATTTATTATTTCCTATACTACTATTATACTTTAAAAGTATAATAGCTTTTATATAGCACTAGTCTTAGCTAGGTTAGCTATAGTGTTATATTATATTATATTTATTATTATTCTGTTTATTATAAGTATAACCTTTATATTATATTTATTAAGGTTTTTAGGGTAAATAATAAAAGAATAAATAATATATATTATAGTCTTACTAAAATGCTATTATAAAGCTAGTAACTTAAATAAGAATATTATTTATAGAAAAGAAAAAAAGAAAAATATTTATTTAATTCTAGTAACCCTTTCTTTATAGTTATATATATAACTAGGGCCTAAGCCGCTTGCGTATTGCTTACGTAAAGCCCTCTGCTTTCCGGCTGTGTAGATCCGAGCTTTAAGCTCGAATCCATCACAAAGACCTTATATTTTGCTTTTATTTAGTTAAGTTTTTAGCTAGGATAGTTTATCTTTATATAATAAAGATTTAATTATATAAAATCCTCTATCTAGTAATGTTCTACTAGATGCTAGGAAACATTTACTATATCCTGCTAATATTATTATATAAAATTAATTATAGCTTATATTATTACTATTCTCTCCCGGATATATTCTAGAAATAATACTACTTTTTCCTTAGGTAAGGTTAGGCTTTTAGTCTTATTTAGTATATACTAAACTAATTTAATATTAAAGCCCTTTAGTGCCTAGTTTATACTTATATGAATTACTATAAAAATCTAGTTATTAAGTGCTATTTAATAAGCTAGTAAATAGTTAGCCTAATTATATTATAAGAAGGTAATAACTACTTATAAGACTGCTTATACCTTTTAGTTTACTTATTTTATACTACTATCTGTCTAAGGATAATAAGATATAAATAATAATTACTTAATACCTACCTACTTATAAAGTATAGTCTAAAAGCAACTAAGCTAGTCTAAATTATAGTTAGAAATAATTTAATAAGAGAATCTATAGAAACGCTACTAGTAATATTTAAACTATTTTATATATACTTCTATTACTATACTTATTATTACCTTTAGTTATATATACTTTAAGAGATAGTTTATAATAACTATTAAAAAGCATAATAATGCTTTATTATATACTAGAAGTTTTATTATAAAATCTACTAAGATTTATAACTAATAATAGTTTATAGCTAGTATAGGCTTTAATAAACCTTAATAAAGTTATTAGCTCTTATACTTATTAAAGTAATAATAGTTTTATATATACTATATTATATTTTTTAATATTTTACTCTAGTAGTAATCCTTATATAGCGCTTAAAAAGTAGTATTTTGCCCTAAGTAGCTTAATATAAGTAAGTTATAAACCTATTATATAAGTAAGGTAATAAGAGGCTTATAATAAGGTATCTAAAGCTATTCTTAAAATTATAATACTCCTTATATATTTAAAGTATAGCTATTTATAACTAGGTTTTTATAAATATAGGAAACTTTTGCTTTATTATTAGTACTATTTTTAATTAAATTTAGTATAAACTATTCTTAGTAACCCCTTAGTCCTATAGATCCTAAAGCTATTTATCCTAAAATAAATTAAAGCTTAGTAAAAAAGGACTTAAAACCTCTAAACCAGAACCTATTATTATATTTAAATTATCTAGATTGTCCTTATTTTAGTTATTACCCTCCTTTAGTTTACTTATTATTTATACTCTAATTAGGTTTATAGTATTAGCTTCTAACTTTTAAACTATTTCTAATATCCCCTAAATTAGGCAAAATATATAACCTACTAGTTATTCCCTTTTTCTCTAATTTTAGTTTTATTAAAATAAAGTATTTAAATAACCTACTTATATACCTAAGTAATAGTATAAGTAATAGTTAAAAAGGGATAATATTTTTACCTATCTTGCTTATCTTTTAAATATCTCCTAAGGGGCTGTAAAATACTTTAGATTTTTATAATTTATAAGGATTATAAATAGCTAGGCTATACTTCTTAGCTTAGCTAACCATGCCTTTAAGCAGGAAATAATACTAAAGAGATCCTTATTATAAATTATATAATTTTACTATATAGCTATTAGCTATACTAAGTAATATACTATTAGCCTTTATATTCCCTATAAATTATATTAAAAAAGGTATTTACTTATAGCCTTATTAAAAAAATTAGCCTTTACTTATATCTTTAAGTTAAGATCTTATTATATAAAAATTAGAAATAAAATAAAGGTAGCTTTAAGCGCCTAAAATGCCTTTTTATATTTTAAGGACTAGTAAAACCTAATAGCCTTTTTAATAAGATTAGTAAAAGGGCTTATAAGGTTTAAGAAATTATTAATAAACTTTTAATAAAAATTTATAAAGCCTAAGAAGCTTTATACCTTATAAACTATTTAAGAGAACTATTAATCTTAAATAGCTATAATTTTTTTTAGGTTAGGGTAAATAGCCTTTTTAGCTTTTATAATAAATCCTAGGTACTTTATCTTTATAACTATAAATATATACTTATTAATATCTAAGTATAGCTTAGTACATTTTAATTATTATAAGACCTCCTATACTTTTACTATATAGTCTTTCTTAAAGCCTTTAGTATAAATAAGGATATTATTTAAATAAGCTATTATAAAGTCTTTTAATATATTCCTTAAGATATTATTAATATATTATTAAAAAGTAGTAGATACTCTTACTAAATTAAAAGAGTAAACTAGCTACTTAAAGAGTTTAAATTATATTTAAAATACTATTAACTACTTATTCTTTTTAGTAACCTATAGCTTATAAAAGGCTATATAAATATTAAGCTTAATAAAGTATCTTACTTTAGCTAGAAAGTAAAGGGTCTTTTTAATTAAAAAAAGAGAGTACTTATTCTAAGCTATAATTTTATTTAATACCTAATAGTTTATATAAAATTACTAACCCCCTCCTGCCTTTTTAATAAGTAAGACTAAAGCCCTAGCTAATAAAGAGCTAGCTTATATTTAACCTTTATTTATAAGATTTATAATTTACTTTTATATCTTTAAAAGCTGCTTTTAAGGTATATTATATAAAAAAGCCTAAGGAAGCTTAAAGTCTATACTATTAGGGTTTTTTTATAATTAAATATAATAGTCTGCAGTCCCTTTATATAATAGTAATATATTTGCCTTTTTCTTATTAAATAGGTTTTTAAAATCCTAGAGGTCTTTTAGTAAGTAGTTTAAAAGCGTTCTAATTAAGTCTGGTTTAGGTGTAAAAATATTAAGTATTATAATTATATCTTATAAGCTAATAGCTAGGAATTATATATTTTTTTCTTTTTTTATTACTACTTATTATACTATTTCTATATATACCAAACCTAATACTATAATTATTAAAGTTACTACCTTTTTAGTAAATATTACTTATACTTAAAGGTTTTCTAAAGAATAAACTATAAGTAACTTTTAAGTTATATAAATTATAATATTATATTACTTTAAGTATAGGGTTCTTAAGATATATAACTAGGTAAGACCTAGGATTATATATATTAAAACTAAAAAACTTTATTTATTTATATTAGTAGTAAACTAAGTAAACCTAGATATTATAGTTAAGCCTTAATAGTAGCTATCCTAGCCTTACTTTTTAATAAAAATAGCTATTTAAATTATTTAAGGTTAGGCTAATAGAAATATAAAAAACCCTATGCTTTATATAAAAGATTTACTTATAATAGTATAGTTATTATACTTACTATTTACTTATATATTAATAAAGGCTATTTTATTAAATAAAACTAATAGTAAAAAAGGATTAAAGTTTATTTTCTTTTTTATTTATTTATATACCTTTTATAATAATTATAATAGCTAATTATTATCTTCCTCTCCCTTACTAAGCCTTAAGCTTAAAGGCTATCTTTTTTTAAGTTATTTTTAACTTTAAACCTAACCTAGGGTATAGTTATATTAACTATATATATATTAGTCTTTAAAGGATATATAGGGAAAAGGTAGTATATTTTTAATTAATATTTAGTAACTTTATAATATAAATACTATTTATTATTATACTAAAATTATATTTCCTTTACTAAAACCTACTTAGTATATATTTTTTACTACTTAAAGGAGAATATAACATTTATACCTATTATTTTTATATTACCTTCCCTATTTTAAAATATAGCTAAAAGGGATCTGGTTATTATATAGTATTAAGCCTTTAAATATTCTTTTATCTTATAAGATTTAAGATTAAAAGTAATATTTTATAACCTTTTTACTACTTAAAAGTAGTTTATATAAAGGATATTATATTCTATATAGTAGTTTTATATCTTTTTATTTAAAGCTATATATAATTTAGATAGTTTAATAGATTTTGCTTAATAATATCTTTTTATTAAAACTAGCTTTTATTTAAAGTAAATAAAAAAATTATTAAATTTTTCTTTAGGTTATTATTTAACTTAATTTAGTTTAATAATAGTGCGCTCCTTTTAATAAAGATTTAGAAATAAGGTATTAAGATATACTAAAAACTCCTTTAAAGTATAATTAATAGATTTTCCTACTTTAAAGAAAAGTAAAACCTAAGCCTAAACCTAATTTAATAAGTATTAGTAAATAAAATACTACTTATTTTAATTATTCCTAATAAAGGCATTATTTACCTTAAGTTTATAAGCTAAAAAGCTTTTTTATACTAAATATTTAATTTAGTTTCCCTTATAATGGTTACTTATATTAATAGGTTTTTTCTTTAGTTTTGCCTTTATTAAGGCTACTTACTATCTACTTATACCTAAGGTACTTATATTAGTATTACTAAATATAGCTAAAGTAAATACTATTTATAGCTATTATTTTAGCTTAGTAATTTTACTTGCTATATTCTTATTTATTATTTCCTATACTATTACTATATTTTAAAGGTATATTAGCTCCTATATAGCGCTAGTCTTAGCTAGGTTAGCTATAATATTAGGTTATATTATATCTATTATTATTCTGTTTATTATAAGTATAATCTTTATATTATATTTATTAAGGTTTCTAGGGTAAATAATAAGAGGATAAATAATATATATTATAGTTTTGCTAAAATATAACTATAAAGCTAGTAACTTAAATAAGAATATTATTTATAAAGAGAAAGAAAAGGAAAAGATTTATTTACTTTTAATAACCCTACCTTTATAGTTATATATATAACTAGGGCCTAAGCTGCTTATATATTGCTTATATAAAGCTATCTCCTCTCCGGCTGTGTAGATCTGAGCTTTGAGCTCGAATCCATCACAATTACTATTTATTTAAGAATAATAAGATATAAATAATAGTTATTATTCATGTACGCTAGGTAGCTAGAGCCACTAACTAGTTCATCAACTAACTTCTTAATATAGGAAAAACCCTAAGATAGGGGAGAAAACCCATATTCTTCCATATAGCTCCCGCTAAGCCTCTGATATAGAGTCTTTATTATTTCCAACCATTAGTATAAGATATCTGCTAGTTCCCCGGAACTGCAGATAATAACAGAAGTGTGGTTATGCTTTATATAAAAGGTTAGTATGTTAGTAAAAACCCCTTATAAGCACCTTCCCTCCTAGTCTGGCTCTTCCTTCTCTATCCTATTATTTCCATTGCCTCTAGTCCCTTTCTTAGCCTTGTTATTATATATCTGCCACGCCTTACTAAGCTCCTCTGCCAACCTATACTACTAAAGTCACCTAGTTAAAAGCACCCACTTTATAATATTTAGTGCTAGCTTTTTGTTGTTAAGTACTGCCCTAAGTTCCTGCGGATTTCTTATTATAGGCACTGCTAGAATCAGTCTTAAATGGTTATATTTTAGGCATAACAGGATAAGGTGGTAGATATCCTTATCTCCTCCCTAGTATTAGCATATTAATAAAGTTACCTTAGGCACCTGTTTATTATAGAGGAAGGCATTTAGCCCTATTTTTTCTGTTTAAAGCTAAACTAGGGCTATAAATTTATACTTAAGCAGGCTATTATAAAGCTTTACTATCTTTTTTATGCTCTTAAAGTTAGGTTTCTTATCTACTGCTATTACTTTTGCCCGTTCTCTTCTTACCTAAGCCTTATGCCTCTACTAAATCCACTGTTTTTCCCACTCCCTTTCTAATTCCTGTCTAGCTATAAGGCTACCAGGGAGGGGGGGGGGGGCATCAGGAAACGCCTTATAGTAATTACATTAGCAGCCTCTTCCTTAGTGTTATAGCTGCAATGCTATTAAATTACAGGCCTGCTATATCTTCTTGCCTATACCACTATCCTTAAGTCTTTAGTGGAATTGTTATTTAATGTAATTAAGGTATAAATCTACTAGTAGCACTGCTGCTTCTGTCTCTAAGAGTGTTACTAGCATTGCCTTATATGCCCCTATAACCTGCCTTAAGCATTTGTTTTATTCCCTTATAAATGCCTTTGCTACCCCCTATACTACCCCTTCTAGCTTACTATAAGTGTAGTATATCCCAGCTCTATAAGCTATTATGCTTTATATTACTTATGTATAAAGGGATCTTGCACACTTTAGTTAGCATCCCTATGTAAACATAGCTAGTACTGTAAGCGCTAATTTCTGCTATAACAATTTAGTATTCACCTTCTCTATATAGGTTAACTAATAAAGCTTTTAGTGAATCCAAACCCCTAGGAATTGCACTAATTGTGTCGGTTATATTGTTGCTCTTTTAAGTCGGATTATTATTATAATCGCCTACCTCTTCCTTATAAAGTGTATTAGCTTACTCTTTCTTAGGTTAAACCTTAGCCTATACTCTTTTAACCACTCTTTATATATTTTCTAGGCTCTTTCTAGTTATACTTTTATCTCCTCTGCCGTTTTTTTATATACTATAATGTTTATATTATCTAAGAACCCTAATATTAACATTAATTCCGCCACTACTAGTTTTTAATATAGTAGTGTAATATAGAGCAGGAAGAGGATAGGAGACGCCAGCGACCCTTGTAAAACCCCTATAGTAACTTGGATTTCCTTAGTAATATATCTATTAAACGCCAATTATACTCTCCTTTTTGATATAAAGCCCTGTGCCTATTTAGCTATCTACTCTAGTAGTCCTAACTCCTTTATAGTGCGGATTAATTGTTTATAGCTAATAGTGTTAAATGCCCTAGTAATATCTAGCTATAGTAATAATGCTATTCCCTAGTAATGCTACGCCGTTCTTATAACCTCTTTTAGTATGCTTAATGCTATTTCTATTAATCTGCCAGCCCTATTGCCTATTTATATATCTAGTAGTATATAGCCTTCCTTTACTATAATAGTAATCCTTTTTATAATAGCTCTCTTAATTACTTTGCCTATTGTGTTTAATAGCAATATCGGCCTCTACCCCCCTAGTCTGCCTAACTCCTTAGGGGACTTCCTAGGTTTATATAGAACTACTACCTTCGCTTATTAGAAGAAGGCTGGATAATATCCTAAGCCATAGTAAGTATTTATAAGGCATGTTAAACATAATATTAGGGCTGCTTTATATAGCTTAAGGAAACCTATTGGCAGCTTGTCCGGTCCTAAGGCTTTCTAACTTACTATATTCTTTATAACCTCTTTAATTTTCTCCTCTATAAACACAGGAACTGCCTGATTATTATTATAGTATCTTATCCCCTTCTCTGCCTTTAGACCTAGAGCCCTAGCCATAGATAGAGAGAAAAACCTCTCTGTAAATGCCCTTGCCTTACCCTTATATGTAACCTTTACTATCTCCTCCTTACTATCATCTCCTAGCCGGGTTAGTAGTAGGACCTGTTGCCTTTTAGGAGGAAGTCCACTTTATAGCTAGGCCTAACGCTCTAGGGTCTAAAGACTCCCTTTAGACCTAAATAACTTACTAACTGCCTGTTGCTAGCTACTTCTCTTCTCCTTTAAGATAACATAATCCTGTTTTTTTATAGCTTCCGTTAAGGCCTGCTATGCTTTCTATGTCTGTTATTACTATCACTGCTTATTAGCACGTCTTGCCTCTACTATTGCGTTCCTTACCCTTTTATTCCACTAAGGCTGTGGTTTGCTGCGCCCTTAAGGTTGCTTAGGTGCTGTTATATTAGCTATCTCCGTGAGCTATTAGGTAAGCTACTATGCATAGTTATTAATTTCTTACTAGTTGTATAGCGGAAGCTCTAACCCCTTCTTTTTAAGCCTGTTTAAAGCCTTTGTTATAATAAGGTTCTCGTCCGCTGTCCTTTAACCCCGGACTAACCCTAGGCTATTACTTAATTCCTTATTTATCCTAATGCTAATAAGCTAGGGCATATAGTCGGATCTGGCGATTTCCACTGGCCTAATAAATTTAACACTAACATTATAGGTGGTCTATGTATGGTTAATAGTGCTATCCCTACTACTATGTTCTCTCCTTATTACTTTCCTAAACGGCATAGCTAGGCTGAGTTGCTACCTTATTATAAATTCTAATATCTTATTATGCCCTAGAGATGTTTAGCTAAATCTGTCCTATAAGGGGTGATATTAGTTAAAGTCCCCTATGAACATACTCTGGCCCTTTGCCTAGGTATTAGCAAAGTATTATAAAGGCGTCTGCCACTCCCTTTTATAAGCCGGGGAGTAAATATTATATATCTCTACTTTATATAGCTTAATACTATACTAATCCTCCCTCCTCCCTATAGTTTAAAGTCCTATCTTAACCTTCTAGTATATATAAATTACCATTCTTCTGCTATATATTACTAATATATAGTGTTCTTAAGATAAATTTAGTAGTATACTATTATAGCCTCCTAGTTCCTAGATAGCTATCACCTTAGGGCTAATGTTATGCCCTAACGCCAGATGTACTAGATTGCTTTTCTTCTGTGTATTCTAGTATATAACCTTAATTATATACTCTATTATGTGCTTTAGAGCACCCTGGTTAGGCTGGCTCTGGTATTGTTTGGCCCTCTAGTCGGCTGTAGAAAGGCTAGCATTATGCCTTCCTCTGCTAGTCTCTGTCATCCTAATCTTAGCTTGTAGGTTTATCTTATAAAAGGGCCCCTTAGTTATATGCTCCTTCCTCTTAGCTACCTCTCCGTTAGTCCCCCGGTTTCTTCTCCCTAATAGCCCTTGCCTATAGTAGCTGTTGCAACCTCTAACTAATAGTTGCAGAAGAACAGCGGCCTTATAGCATAAGCCTCCCTGGCCTGCTGCTATCTCTTATTACTTATTAAGCATAGTTAAGACTATGCTAGATGTGCCCCTGTATAATTTAGGCATCTCTCCCGTACCTTACCTGTTAATGTTAAGTAAGTCCTCTCTCCCTTAGGGTGTTTTCCAGCAGCATACCTATTATATCTTGCTTTTTCCTTATAGTATTTAGTAATATGTCTAATCTTATAGTAGTTATAATATTGCTTTAGGTGGATTATCTCGTTATATAGCTTAGCGTTAAAAATCTCTGCTTGGTATACTATTTCTCTATAGCATAGTCGGTTCGCTGCCTTAGTGCCCTTAACACTAACCACTAATAGTGCCCTTATTACTATTTCTCTTGGCTTTCATACTGTTATCTTTACTATATTTAATCCATTCTCCTTTTTAATGTTCTTCCTTATATCCTTAATTACAATGTAGTTTGTTAATTGTATTAGGAATCCCTTAATAATTACACTAAACATCTTCCTATTTACTTCCGCCTTAGGTCTAAAGGCAACTCCCACCCAGGCTGTGTTTTCCTTCTATTTCCTCCCTGCTTTTGTAAATATAATAACTATATCTTTACTTTGTAATTAGCATACTACTACTGCCTCCTCTATACTAATAGCGCTGTTTACTGCCTTTATAATCTCTCCTAGCAATCTGTTCCTAACTGCCTTGCTAATAGTACTTCCCTTTACTAGTGCTTCCTAATAATAGCAGGCTAGTATTGCCATACCCTCTATTTAAGCTAAAGGTATTATTATATTTTGCCCTGTAACTCTATAAGCTGTAATATTTACCTAAGTCCTTCTAACCACTAATCTAGTTCTATAAACAGCCTTTATTACCTTCTTAACCGCCTTCTTAACTGTGGTTTCTACTCTACTACTAACCGCTTCTATAATTAAGGCCTGTAGGCCTTCTGTGTTAGTTCTTACTTAGGCTATCTCCCCTCCTGCATTTATAGCAATTTATATAAAAGTTCTAATAAAAGCCTACACTTTTATTATTTCTACCTTTAGGATAACTTTTATTATTAATTCCTTTAGTAATTTTATTTTATTCTTTAGTTTTTCCTGTGCTGCTATTACTCTAGAATTCTCTCCTTAATATTATGTTTCTTCCTAGGTAATATCTCGTCCTTTATTAGTTGTGGATTTATACGAAAATTCGTTAATTATTACACCCCTTACGCCGCTTACTCTCCTTGCGCGATGCGCCATCGCTAGGGGGGGTAATCAACGATAAGGAATCCGATTCTGTGCTTATAAATAATAGTTACTTAATACCTACTTACTTATAAAGTATAGTTTAAAAGTAACTAAGCTAATTTAAACTATAATTAAAAATAATCTAATAGGGAAATCTATAAAAATGCTACTAATAATACTTAAATTATTCTATATATGCTTTAGTTACTATACTTATTATTACCTTTAGTTATATATACTTTAAGAAATAGTTTATAATAACTATTAAAAAGTATAATAATACCTTATTATTATTCATATACGCTAGGTAGCTAGAGCCACTAACTAGTCCATTAACTAACTTCTTAATATAGGAAAAACCCTAAGATGGGGAGAAAACCCATATTCTTCCATATAGCTCCTGCTAAGCCTCTGGTATAGAGTCTTTATTATTTCCAACTATTAGTATAAGATATCTGCTAGTTCCCCAGAACTGCAGATAATAACAAAAGTATAGTTATGCTTTATATAAAAGGTTAGTATATTAGTAAAAACCCCCTATAAGCACCTCCCCTCCTAGTCCGGCTCTTTCTCCTTTATTCTATTATTTCCGTTGCCTTTGGTCCCTTTCTTAGCCTTATTATTGCATATTTACCACGCCTTACCAAGCTCCTCTGCTAACCTGTACTGCTAAAGTCACTTAGTTAAAAGCACTTACTTTATAATATTTAGTGCTAGCTTTTTATTATTAAGCGCTGCTTTAAGTTCCTATAGATCTCTTATTATAAGCACTGCTAAAATCAGTCTTAAATGGTTATATTCTAGGCATAACAGGATAAGGTAGTAAATATCCTTATCTCCTCCCTAGTATTAATATATTAGTAAAGTTACCTTAGGTACCTGTCTGTTATAAAGGAAGGCATTTAGCCTTATTTTTTTTATTTAAAGCTAAACTAAGGCTATAGATTTATGCTTAAGCAGGCTATTATAAAGCTTTACTATCTTTTTTATACTCTTAAAGTTAGGTTCCTTATTTACTGCTATTACTTTTGCCTGTCCTCTTCTTACTTAAGCCTTATGCCTCTGCCAGATCCACTGTTTTTCCCACTCCCTCTCTAATTCCTATTTAGCTATAAGGCTGCTAGGAAGGGGGGGGGGGGGCATTAGGAAACGCCTTATAGTAATTACATTAGCGGCCCCTTCCTTAGCATTATAGCTATAATGCTATTAAATTACAGGCCTGCCATATCTTCTTGCCTATGCTACTATCCTTAAGTCTTTAGTAGAATCATTATTTAATGTAATTAAGGTACAGATCTACCGGCAGTATTGCTGCTTTTATCTTTAAGAGTGTTACTAGTGTTACCTTATATGCCCTTATAACCCACCTTAAGCATTCATTCTATTCCCTTATAAATGCCTTTACTACCCCCTATGCTACCCCTTTTAGCTTGCTGTGGGTATAGTATATTCCAGCTCCATAGGCTATTATACTTCTTATTACCTATATATAAAGGGATCTTGCACACTTTAGTTAGTATCCCTATATAAACATAGCTAGTGCTATAAGTACTAACTTCTGCCGTAATAATTTAGTATTCACCTTCTTTATATAAGTTAACTAATAAAGCTTCTAGTGAATCTAAACCCCTAGGAATCGCGCTAATTATATTGGTTATATTATTGCTCTTTTAAGTTGGATTGTTATTATAATTACCTGCCTCTTCCTTATAAAGTATATTAGCTTGCTCTTCCCTAGGTTAAACCTTAGCCTGTACTCCTTTAACTACTCCTTATATATTTTCTAGGCTCTTTTTAGTTATATTTTTATCTTCTTTACTGTTTTTCTATATACTATAATATTTATATTATTTAAGAACCTTAATGTTAATGTTAATTCTGCTGCTGCTAGTCTTTAATATAATAGCATAATATAGAGCAGAAAGAGAATAGAAGACACTAGTAACCCTTATAGAACCCCTGTAGTAACTTGGATTTCCTTAGTAATACGTCCATTAAATGCTAATTATACTTTCCTTTTTAATATAAAGCTCTGTGCCTATCTAGCTATTTACTCTAGTAGTTCTAACTCCTTTATAGTGTAGATTAATTATTTATAGCTAATAGTGTTAAACGCCCTAGTAATATCTAGCTGTAGTAATAATGCTATTCCCTAGTAATGCCACGCTGTTCTTACAACCTCTTTTAGCATATTTAGTACTATTTCCATTAATCTACCAGCCTTATTGCTTATTTATATATCTGGTAGTATATAGCCTTCCTTTACTACAATAGTAATTCTCCTTATAATAGCTCCCTTAATCACTTTGCCTATTGTATTTAATAGTAATATTAGCCTCTACCCCCCTGGTCTGCCTAACTCCTTAGGGGACTTCCTAGGTTTATATAGAACTATTACCTTTGCTTATTAGAAGAAGGCCAGATAATATCCTAAGCTATAGTAAGCATTTATAAGGCGTGTTAAACATAATATTAAGGCCGCTCTATATAGCTTAAGGAAACCTGTTAGCAGCTTATCCGGTCCTAGGGCTTTCTAACTTACTATATTCTTTATAACCTCTTTAATTTCTTCCTTTATAAACACGGGAACTACCTGATTATTATTATAGTATCTTATCCCTTTCTTTACCTCCGGACCTAAGGCCCTAGCTATAGATAGAGGGAAGAACCTCTCTATAAATGCCCTTGCCTTACCCTTATATATAACCTTTACTATCTCCTCCCTGCTATTATCTCCTAGCTAGGTTAGTAGTAGGACCTGTTGCCTTTTAGGAGGAAGTCCACTTTATAGCCAGGCCTAATGCTCTAGGGTCTAAAGACTCCCTTTAGACCTAGATAACTTACTAACTGCCTATTACCAGCTACTTCTCTTTTTCTCTAAGATAATATAATCCTGTTTTTTTGTAGCTTCTGTTAAGGCCTGCCACGCTTCCTATGTTTATTATTACTGCCACTGCTTATTAGCATATCTTGCCTTTACTGTTATATCCCTTACCCTTTTATTCCACTAAGGCTGTGGTTTGCTATGCCCTTAAGGTCGCTTAGGTGCTATTATATTAGCTATCTTTATAAGCTGTTAGGTAAGCTACTACGTATAGTTATTAATTTCTTGCTAGTTATATAGCAAAAGCTCTAACCCCTTCTTTCTAAGCCTGTTTAAAGCCTTTACTATAATAAGGTTCTTATTTGCTGTCCTTTAACCCCAGACTAACCCTAGGCTATTGCTTAATTCCTTGTTTGTCCTAATGCTAATAAGCTAGGGTATATGGTTAAATCTGGCGATTTCTACTGGCTTAATAAATTTAATACTAATGTTATAGGTAGTCTATATATAGTTAATAGTGCTATCCCTACTACTATGTTCTCTCCTTATTACTTCCCTAAACGGCATAGCTAGGCTAAGTTACTACCTTATTATGAATTCTAATATCTTATTATACCCTAGAGATGTTTAGCTAAATCTGTCCTATAAGGGGTGATATTAGTTAAAGTCCCCTATAAACATACTCTGGCCCTTTACCTAGGTATTAGTAAAGTGTTATAAAGGCATCTGCTACTCTCTTTTATAAGCTAGGGAATAGATATTATATATTTCTACTTTATATAGCTTAATACTATACTAATCCTCCCCCCTCCCTATAGTCTAAAGTCCTGTCTTAACCTTTTAGTATATATAAATCGCTATTCTTCTGCTATATATTACTAATATATAGTGTCCTTAAGATAGATTTAGTAGTATACTATTATAGCCTCCTGGTTCCTGGATAGCTATCACCTCAGGGCTAATGTTATGCCCTAACACCAGATATACTAAATTGCTTTTCTTCCATGTATTTTAGTATATAACCTTAATTATATACTTTATTATATGCTTTAGAGTACTCTAGTTGGGCTGGCTCCGGTATTGTTTAGCCCTCTAGTCGGCTGTAAAAAGGCTAGTATTATGCCTTTCTTTACTAGTCTCTGTTGTTCTAATCTTAGCTTATAGGTTTATCTTATAAAAGGGCCCCTTAGTTATATGCTCCTTCCTCTTAGCTGCCTCTTTATTAGTTCCCTGGTTTTTTCTCCCTAATAACCCTTGCCTGTAGTAGCTGTTGCAACCTCTGACCAATAGTTACAGAAGAACAGCAGCCTTATAGCATAAGCCTCCCTAGCCTGCTGCTATTTCTTATTACTTACTAAGCATAGTTAAGACTATACTAGATGTACCCCTGTATAATTTAGGCATCTCTCCTATACCTTACCTATTAACATTAGGCAAGTCCTCTCTCCCTTAGGGTGTTTTCTAGCAGCACACCTGCTATATCTTGCTTCCTCCTTATAGTATTTAGTAATATGTCTAATCTTATAGCAGTTATAATATTGCTTTAAGTGGATTATCTTATTATATAGCTTAGTATTAAAAATCTATACTTAGTATACTATTTCCCTATAGCATAGTTAGTTTGCTACCTTAGTGCCCTTAACACTAACTACTAATAGTGCCCTTGTTACTATTCCTCTTAGCTTTTATATTATTATCTTTGCTATATTTAATCCATTTTCCTTTTTAATATTCTTCCTTATATCCTCAATTGCAATATGGTTTATTAATTGTGTTAGAAATCCCTTAATAATCACACTAAACATCTTCCTATTTACTTCTGCCTTAGGTCTAAAGGCAACTCCTACCTAGGCCGTGTTTTCCTTTTATTTCCTCCCTGCTTCTGTAAATATAATAACTATATCTCTACTTTATAATTAGCATGCTGCTACTGCCTTCTCTATGCTAATAGCACTGTTTACTACCTTTATAATCTCTCCTAGTAATCTGTTCCTAACTGCCTTACTAATAGTGCTTCCCTTTACTAGTGCTTCCTAGTAATAGCAGGCTAGTATTGCTATACCCTCTGTTTAGGCCAAAGGTATTACTATATTCTGCCCTATAACTCTGCAAGCTATAATATTTACCTAAGTCCCCCTAACTACTAATCTAGTCTTATAAACAGCCTTTATTACCTTCTTAACTGCCTTCTTAACTATGGTTTCTACTCTACTACTAACCGCTTTTATAATTAAGGCCTATAGGCCTCCTATGTTAGTTCTTGCTTAGGCTATCTTCCCTCCTATATCTATAGTAATTTGTATAAAAGTTCTAATAAAAGCCTATACTTCTGTTATTTCTACCTTTAAAATAACTTTTATTATTAATTCCTTTAGTGATTTTATTTTATTCTTTAGTTTTTCCTGCACTACTATTACTCTAGGATTCTCTCCTTAATATTATATTTCTTCCTAGGTAGTGCCTTGTTCTTTATTAGTTGCAGATCTATATAAAAATTCGTTAATTATTGCACCCCTTATGCCGCTTACTCCCCTTATGTAATGCGCTATTGCTAAGGGGGGTAATTAATAATAAGAAATCTAATTCTATGCTTCTTTTTCGTTTTAGGCGTAATACCGCGTCGTATCCGCGGTGTTCCGTATATGGCTAAAGCAATATAATATTCCCACCAGCCTAATAAATTTAACACTAACGTCATAAGTGGTCCACGCATGGTTAATAGTGCTATCCCTACTACTATGTTCTCTCCTTATTACTTCCCTAAACAGCGTAGCTAGGCCGAGTTACTACCTTATTATAAATTCCAACATCTTATTATGCCTTAAAGATATTTAGCTAAATCTATCCTATAAGGGGTAATGTTAGTTAAAGTCCCCTATAAACACACTCCAGCCCTTTGCCTAGGTATTAGCAAAGTGTTATAAAGGTGTCTGCCACTCCCTTTTATAAGCTAGGGAATAGATATTATATATCTTTACTCTACATAGCTTAATACTATACTAATCCTCCCCCCTTCTTATAATCTAAAGTCCTATCTTAACCTTTTAGTATATATAAATTACTATTCTTCTGCTGTATATTACTAATATATAGTATTTCTAAGATGGATTTAGCAGTATACTATTATAGCCTCCTGGTTCCTAAATAGCTATCACCTTAGGGCTAACGTTATGCCCTAACGCTAGATGTACTAGATTGCTTTTCTTCTGTATATTCCAGTATATAACCTTAATTATGTACTCTATTATGTGCTTTAGAGCACCCTAGTTAGGCTGGCTCTGGTATTATTTAGCCCTCTAGTTAGTTGTAAAAAGGCTAGTATTATGCCTTTCTCTGCCAGTCTCTATTGTCCTAATCTTAGCTTATAGGTTTGTCTTATAAAAGGGCCCCTTAGTTATATACTCCTTCCTCTTAGCTGCCTCTCTATTAGTCCCCTAGTTTCTTCTCCCTAATAACCCTTACTTATAGTAGCTATTATAACCTCTAACTAATAGTTACAGAAGAACAGCAGCCTTATAGCATAAGCCTCCCTAGCCTGCTGCTATCTCTTATTACTTACTAAGCATAGTTAAGACTATACTAAATATACCTCTGTATAATTTAGGTATCTCTCCTATACCTTACCTATTAATATCAGGCAAGTCCTCTCTCCCTTAGGGTGTTTTCTAGTAGTATACCTACTGCATCTTGCTTCCTTCTTATAGTATCTAGTAATATATCTAATCTTATAGTAGTTATAATATTACTTTAGGTGGATTATCTTATTATATAGCTTAGCATTAAAAATCTCTGCTTAGTATACTATTCCCCTATAGCATAGTTGGTTCACTGCCTTAGTGCCCTTAATACTAACCACTAATAGTGCCCTTGTTGCTGTTCCTCTTAGCTTTTATACTATTATCTTTACTATATTTAATCCATTCTCCTTTTTAATGTTCTTCCTTATATCCTTAATTATAATATGGTTTATTAATTATATTAGGAATCTCTTAATAATTACACTAAATATCTTCCTATTTACTTCTGCCTTAAGTCTAAAGGTAACTCCCACCTAGGCCATGTTTTCCTTTTATTTCCTCCCTACTTCTGTAAATATAATAACTATATCTCTACTTTGTAATTAGCATGCTACTACTACCTCCTTTATACTAATAGTACTATTTACTGCCTTTATAATCTCTCCTAGTAATCTGTTCCTAACTGCCTTACTAATAGTGCTTTTCTTTATTAGTGCTTCCTAGTAATAGTAGGCTAGTATTGCCATACCCTCTGTTTAGGCTAAAGGTATTATTATATTCTGCCTTATAACTCTATAAGCTATAATATTTGCCTAAGTCCCCCTAACTACTAATCTAGTCCTAGGAATAGCCTTTATTACCTCCTTAACTACCTTCTTAACTATGGTTTCTACTCTACTACTAACCGCTTTTATAATTAAGGCTTATAGGCCTTCTATGTCCGTTCTTACTTAGGCTATCTCCCCTTTTATATTTATAGTAATTTATATAAAAGTTCTAATAAAAGCCTATACTTTTATTATTTTTACCTTTAAAATAACTTTTATTATTAATTCCTTTAGTAATTTTATTTTATTCTTTAGTTTTTCTTATACTACTATTACTCTAGAATTCTCTCCTTAATATTATGTTTCTTCCTAGGTAGTACCTTATCCTTTATTAGTTATAGATCTACGTAAAAATTCATTAATTATTACACCCCTTGTGCTGCTTACTTCCCTTACGCAATGCGCTATTGCTAGGGGAGGTAATTAATAATAAGGAATCCGATTCTGTGCTTCTTTTTCGTTTTTTTTTTATAATAATACCTTATTATGTACTAAAAGTTTTATTATAAAATCTACTAAGATTTATAACTAATAATAGTTTATAGGTTGTATAGGCTTTAATAAACCCTAATAAAGTTATTAGCTTTTATGCTTACTAAAGTAATAATAATTTTATATATACTATATTATATTTTTTAATATTTTATTCTAATAATAATCTTTATATAATACTTAAAAGGTAGTATTTTACCCTAAGTAACCTAATATAAGTAAGTTATAAACCTATTATATAAGTAAAGTAATAAGAGGCTTATGATAAGGTACTTAAAGCTATTCCTAAAATTATAATATTTTTTATATATTTAAAGTATAATTTACTATTTATAACTAGGTTTTTATAAATATAAAAAACTTTTACTTTATTATTAGTACTACTTTTAGTTAAATTTAACATAAACTATCCTTAGTAACTCCTTAGTTTTATAAATTTTAAAGCTATTTATTTTAAAATAAATTAAAGCTTAGTAAAAAAGGACTTAAAACCTTTAGTTTAAAACCTATTATTATATTTAAATTATCTAGGTTATTCTTATTTTAGTTATTACTTTCCTTTAACTTACTTAATATTTATACTTTAATTAGGTTTATAGTATTAGCTCCTAGCCCTTAAACTATTTTTAATATTTATTAAATTAAGTAAAATATATAACTTACTAGCTATTTTCTCTTACTTTAATCTTAGTTTTATTAAAATAAAGTATTTAGCTAACTTACTTATATACTTAAGTAATAGTATAAGTAATAGTTAAAAAATGATAATATTTTTACTTATTTTACTTATTTTTTAAATATCTCTTAAAAGGCTATAAAATACTTTAAGTTCTTATAATTTATAAGAATTATAAATAGATAAGCTATACTTCTTAGCTTAGCTAATTATGCCTTTAAGTAGGAAATAATACTAAAAAGCTAAAGATAATCTAAAAAAAAATTGCCAACACCGCGCATATAACGCAGTATTATGCCTAAAACGAAAAAAAAGCATAGAATTAGATTTCTTATTATTAATTACCCCCCTTAGTAATAATATATTATATAAGGAGAGTAAGTAATATAAAAGGTATAATAATTAAGGAATTTTTATATAAATCTATAACTAATAAAAAATAAGGTATTATTTAAAAAGAAATATAGCATTAAAAAAAGAATTTTAAAGTAATAATAGTATAAGAAAAATTAAAAAATAAAATAAAATTACTAAAGGAATTAATAATAAAAGTTATTCTAAAGATAAAAATAATAAAAATATAAGCTTTTATTAGATTTATTATATAAATTACTATAAATATAAGTAGGGAGATAGCTTAAATAGAAACTAATATAAAAGGCTTATAGGCTTTAATTATAAAAGCAGTTAATAATAAGGTAAAAACTATAGTTAAAAAGGCAGTTAAGAAGGTAATAAAGGCTATTTTTAGAACTAAAATAATAGTTAAAAGGACTTAAGTAATTATTATAGCTTATAAAGTTATAAGGTAGAATATAATAATCCCTTTAGCTTAAATAAAGGGTGTAGTAATACTAGCCTATTATTACTAAAAAGTAATAGTAAAAGAAAATACTATTAATAAGGTAGTTAAAAATAAATTACTAAGGGAGATTATAAAGGTAGTAAATAGTGCTATTAATATAAAGAAGGTAATAGTAATATACTAACTATAAAGTAAAGATATAGTTATTATATTTATTAAAGTAAAGAGAAAATAAAAGGAAAATATAGCTTAAGTAAGAGTTACCTTTAAACTTAAGGTAAAAGTAAATAAAAAGATATTTAATGTAATTATTAAGGGATTTTTAATATAACTAATAAACTATATTATAACTAAGGATATAAAGAAGAATATTAAAAAGGAAAATAGCTTAAATATAGTAAAGATAATAGTATAAAAGCTAAAGGAAATAGTAATAAAGGTATTACTAGTAGTTAGTATTAAGGGCACTAAGGTAGTAAACTGCCTATACTATAGGGAAATAGTATACTAAGTAGAGATTTTTAATGCTAAGCTATATAATAAGATAATTTACCTAAAGTAATATTATAATTACTATAAGATTAAATATATTACTAAGTACTATAAAGAGAAAGTAAGATATAATAAGTATATTACTAAAAAACACTCTAAGGAAGAGAGAACTTACCTAATATTAATAGGTAAGGTATAAGAGAAATACCTAAATTATATAGAGGTATATTTAGTATAATCTTAGCTATATTTAGTAAGTAATAATAAATAGCAGCAGGCTAAGGAGGCTTATACTATAAGGCTATTATTTTTTTATAGCTATTAGTTAAAGGTTATAATAGCTATTATAAATAAGGGTTATTATAAAGAAAAGACTAGGGAACTAATAAAGAAGCAGCTAAGAGAAAGAAGTATATACCTAAGGGGCCTATTTATAAGATAAACCTATAAGCTATAATTAAAACTATAAAGACTAGTAGAGAAAGGCATAATACTAGCCTTTTTATAACTAACTAAAGGGTAAAATAATACTAGGGCTAGCCTAACTAGGGTGCTCTAAAGTATATAATAGAGTATATAATTAAGGTTATATACTAAAATATATAAAAGAAAAGCAATTTAGTATATTTAGTATTAGGGTATAGTATTAGCCCTAAGATAATAGCTATTTAAAAACCAGGAGGTTATAATAATATACTGCTAAATCTATGTTAAGGGCACTATATATTAGTAATATATAGTAGAAAAATAGTAATTTTTATATATTAAAGGGTTAAGATAGGACTTTAAATTATAAAAAGGAAGAAGAATTAGTATAGTATTAAGCTAAGTAAAGTAAAGGTATATAATATTTATTTTCTAGCTTATAAAAGGAAGTAGTAAATACCTTTATAATACTTTATTAATACTTAGGTAAAGGGCTAGAGTATATTTATAAGGAACTTTAATTAATATTACTCTTTATAAAATAGATTTAGCTCAACCTCTTAAGGGTATAATAAGATATTAAAATTTATAATAAGGTAGTAACTTAGCCTAGCTATGCTATTTAGGGAAGTAATAAGAAGAGAATATAGTAGTAGAAATAGTACTATTAACTATATATAGATTACTTATAACGTTAGTATTAAATTTATTAGGCTAGTAGAAATTACTAAATCTAACTATATACCTTAGCTTATTAGTATTAAAATAAATAAGAAATTAAGCAATAGCCTAGAGTTAGTCTAGGGTTAAAGGATAATAGATAAGAACCTTATTATAGCAAAGGCTTTAAATAGACTTAAAAAGAAGGGATTAGAGCTCCTGCTATATAACTAGTAGGAAATTAATAACTATATATAATAGCTTAGTTAATAGCTTATAGAGATAGCTAATATAATAGTACCTAAATAACCTTAAAAGTATAGTAAACTATAGCCTTAGTAAAATAAAAGAGTAAAAGATATAATAGTAAAGGTAAGATATACTAATAAATAGTAATAGTAATAATAAATATAGGAATTATAGTAGGCCTTAATAAAAGTAATAGAAAAACAGGATTATATTATCTTAAAGAAAAAGAAAAGTAGTTAGTAATATGCAGTTAGTAAGTTATTTAGATTAAAAGGGAGCCTTTAAACTCTAGAGCACTAAGCCTAGCTATAAAGTAGACTTCCTCCTAAGATATAATAAGTCTTACTACTAACTTAGCTAGGGGATAATAATAAGGAGGAAATAGTAAAGGTTATATATAAGGGTAAGGTAAAGGTATTTATAAAAAGGTTTTTTTCTTTATTTATAGCTAGGGCTCTAGGTTTAAAAATAAAGATAGAGATAAGATATTATAATAATAATTAGGTAGTTCTTATGTTTATAAAGGAGGAAATTAGAGAAGTTATAAAGAATATAGTAAGTTAAAAAGCCCTAAGGCTAAATAAGCTGCTAATAGGTTTCCTTAAGCTATATAAAGTAGCCTTAGTATTATATTTAATATGCCTTATAAATATATACTATAGTTTAGGATACTATTTAGCCTTCTTTTAGTAAGTAAAGGTAATAGTTTTATATAAACCTAGGAAAACCCCTAAGGAGTTAGGCAGACTAGGGGGGTAGAGGCTAATATTACTATTAAATACACTAAGAAAAGTAATTAAGAGAGCTATTATAAGAAGGATTATTATTATAGTAAAAAAAGGCTATATACTACTAGATATATAAATAAGCAATAGGGCTAGTAAGTTAATAAAGGTAGTACTAAGTATACTAAAAGAGGTTATAAAAATAGTATAGTATTACTAGGGAATAGTATTATTATTATAGCTAGATATTACTAAGGCGTTTAATACTATTAGCTATAAATAGCTAATTTATACTATAAAGGAGTTAGGACTACTAAAGTAGATAGCTAAATAAGCATAGGGCTTTATATTAAAAAGAAGAGTATAACTAGTATTATTATTATTATTATTCATGTACGCTAGGTAGCTAGAGCCACTAACTAGTTCATTAACTAACTTCTTAATATAGGAAAAACCCTAAGATAGGGGAGAAAACCCATATTCTTCTATATAGCTCCCGCTAAGCCTTTAATATAAAGTCTTTATTGTTTCTAACCATTAGTATAAGATATCTGCTAGTTCCCCGGAACTGTAGATAATAATAGAAGTGTGGTTATGCTTTATATAAAAGGTTAGTATGTTAGTAAAAACCCCCTATAAGCACCTCCCTTCCTAGTCTGGCTCTTCCTCCTTTATTCTGTTGTTTCTGTTGCCTTTAGTCCCTTTCTTAGCCTTATTATTATGTATTTACTATGCCTTACTAAGCTCCTCTGCTAACCTGTACTGCTAAAGTTACCTAGTTAAAAGCACCTACTTTACGATATTTAGTGCTAGCTTCTTGTTATTAAGTGCCGCCCTAAGTTCCTATAGATCTCTTATTATAGGCACTGCTGGAATCGGTCTTAAATAGTTATATTCTAGGCATAACAAGATAAGGTAGTAGATATCCTTGTCTCCTCCCTAGTATTAGTATATTAGTAAAGTTACCTTAGGCACCTGTCTATTATAAAGAAAGGCATTTAGCCCTATTTTTTCCGTTTAAAGCTGAACTAGGGCCGTAGATTTATGCTTAAGCAGGCTATTATAAAGCTTTACTATCTTTTTTATACTCTTAAAGTTAGGTTCCTTGTCTACTGCTATTACTTTTGCCCGTTCTCTTCTTACCTAAGCCTTATGCCTCTGCTAAATCCACTGTTTTTCCCACTCCCTCTTTAATTCCTGTCTAGCTATAAGGCTGCTAGGGGAGGGGGGGGGGGGCATTAGGAAACGCCTTATAGCGATTACGTCAGCGGCCTCTTCCTTAGTATTATAGCTATAATGCTATTAAATTACAGGCCTGCTGTATCTTCTTGCCTATATTACTATCCTTAAGTCTTTAGTAGAATTATTATTTAATGTAATTAAAGTACAGATCTACTAGTAGTACTGCTGCTTTTATCTCTAAGAGTGTTACTAGTGTCGCCTTATATGCCCCTATAACCTGCCTTAAGCATTTATTCTGTTCCCTTATAAATACCTTTACTACCCCATATGCTATCCCTTTTAGCTTGCTGTAGGTGTGGTATATCCTAGCTTTATAGGCTATTATGCTTTGTATTACCTACGTATAAAGGGATCTTATATACTTTAGTTAGTATTCCTACGTAAACGCAGCTAGCGCTGTGAGCGCTAATTTCTACTATGATAATTTAGCATTTACCTTCTTTATGTAGGTTAACTAATAAAGCTTTTGGTGAATCCAAACCCCTAGGAATTGCGCTGATTATGTTAGTTGTATTATTACTTTTCTAAGTCGGATTGTTGTTATAATCGCCTGCCTTTTCCTTATAAAGTGCATTAGCTTGCTCTTTCTTAGGTTAAACCTTAGCTTATATTCCTTTAACTACTCCTTATATATTTTCTAGGCTCTTTCTAGTTATACTTTTGTCTTTTCTGCTGTTTTTTTATATACTATAATGTTTATATTATTTAAGAACCCTAACGTTAATATTAATTCTGCTGCTACTAGTCTTTAATATAGTGGTATAATATAGAGCAGGAAGAGGATAGGAGACACTGGCGACCCTTACGGAACCCCTGTAGTAACTTGGATTTCCTTAGTAATATGTCTATTAAACGCTAATTATGCTTTCCTTTTTAATGTAAAGCCCTGTGCCTATCTGGCCATTTACCCTAGCAGTTCTAACTCCTTTATAGTGTGGATTAATTGTTTATAGCTAATAGTATTAAACGCCCTAGTAATATCTAGCTGTAGTAATAATGCTATTCCCTGGTAATGCCATGCCGTTCTTATAACCTTTTTTAGTATACTTAGTGCTATCTCTGTTAATTTACTAGCTTTATTGCCTATTTATATGTCTAGTAGTATATAGCCTTCCTTTACTATAATAGTAATTCTCCTTATAATAGCTCCCTTAATTACTTTACCTATTATATTTAATAGTAATATCGGCCTCTACCCCCCCGGTCTGCCTAACTCCTTAGGGGACTTCCTAGGTTTATATAGAACTACTACCTTTACTTGTTAAAAGGAGGCCGGATAATATCCTAAGCTATAGTAAGCATTTATAAGGCGTGTTAAACATAATATTAGGGCTGCTTTGTATAGCTTAAGGAAACCTATTAGTAGCTTGTCTAGTCTTAAGGCTTTCTAACTTATTATATTCTTTATAACCTCTTTAATTTCCTCCTCTATAAACACAGGAACTGCCTGATTATTATTATAGTATCTTATCCCTTTCTCTGCCTCTGGACCTAAAGCCCTAGCTATGGATAAAGGGAAGAACCTCTCTATAAATGCCCTTGCCTTACCCTTGTATGTAACCTTTACTATTTCCTCCCTACTGTTATCTCCTAGCTAGGTTAGTAGTAGGACCTGTTGCCTTTTAGGAGGAAGTCTACTCTATAGCTAGGCCTAATACTCTAGGGTCTAAAGACTCCCTTTAGACCTGGATAACTTACTAACTACCTGTTACTAGCTACTTCTCTTCTCCTCCGAGATAATATAATTCTGTTTTTTTGTAGCTTCTGTTAAGGCCTGCTATGCTTTTTATGTCTATTATTACTGCTACTGCTTATTAGCATGTCTTGCCTTTATTATTATGTCCCTTACCCTTTTATTCTACTAAGGCTGTGGTTTGCTGTGCCCTTAAGGTTGCTTAGGTGCTGCTGTATTAGCTATCTCTGTGAGCTGTTAGGTAAGCTATTGTATATAGTTATTAATTTCTTATTAGTTATATAGTAAAAGCTCTAACCCCTTCTTTCTAAGCCTGTTTAAAGCCTTTGCTATAATAAGGTTCTTATCTGCTGTCCTCTAACCCTGGACTAACCCTAGGCTGTTGCTTAATTCCTTGTTTGTCCTAATGCTAATAAGCTAGGGCATATGGTTGGATCTGGCGATTTTTACTAGCCCGATGAATTTAACACTAACGTTGTGGGTGGTTTATGTATGGTTAATAGTGCTGTCCTTGCTATTATATTCTCTTTTTATTACTTCCCTAAACGGCATAGCTAGGCTAAGTTGCCACCTTGTTATGAATTCTAATATCTTATTGTGCCCTGGAGATGTTCGGCTGAATCTATCCTATAAGGGGTAATGTTAGTTAAAGTCCCCTATAAATACACTCTAGCCCTTTGCCTAGGTATTAGCAAAGTGTTATAAAGGCGTCTGCTACTTCCTTTTATAAGCTAGAGAGTAGATATTATATATCTCTACTTTATATAGCTTAATACTATACTAATCCTCCCCCCTCCCTATAGTCTAAAGTCCTGTCTTAACCTTTTAGTGTATATAAATTACTATTTTTCTGCTATATATTGCTAATATATAGTGTCCCTGAGATAGATTTGGCAGTATACTGTTATAGCCTTTTAGTTCCTGGATGGCTATTACCTTAGGGCTAACGTTATGCCCTAATGCTAGATATACTAGATTGCTTTTCTTCTGTGTATTCTAGTATATAACCTTAATTATGTACTCTATTGTATGCTTTAGAGCACTCTGGTTATGCTAGCTCTAGTATTATTTAGCCCTCTAGTCGGCTGTAGAAAGGCTAGTATTGTGCCTTTTTCTGCTAGTTTCTGTTGTTCTGATCTTAGCTTATAGGTTTGTTTTGCAGAAGGGCCCCTTAGTTATATGCTCCTTTCTCTTAGCTGCCTCTCCATTAGTCCCCTGGTTTCTTCTCCTTAATAGCCCTTGCCTGTAGTAGCTGTTGCGACCTTTAACCAATAGTTGTAGAAGAACAGCGGCCTTATAGTATAAGCCTTCCTGGCCTGCTGCTATCTCTTATTACTTACTAAGCACAGTTAAGACCATGCTGGATATGCCCCTGTATAATTTAGGTATCTCTCCTATACCTTGCCTGTTAATATCAGGCAAGTCCTCTCTCCCTTAAGGTGTTTTCTAGCAGTATACCTACTATATCTTACTTTCTCCTTACAGTATTTAGTAATATATCTAATCTTATAGTAGTTATAATATTGCTTTAGGTGGATCATTTTGTTATATAGCTTAGCGTTGAAAATCTCTGCTTAGTATACTATTTCCCTATAGCATAGTCGGTTTGCTGCCTTAGTGCCCTTAATACTAACTACTAATAGTGCCCTTGTTACTATTCCTCTTAGCTTCTGTACTATTATCTTTGCTATATTTAATCCATTCTCCTTTTTAATATTCTTCCTTATATTCTTAATTATAATGTGGTTTGTTAATCGTATTAGGAATCCCTTGATAATTACACTAAACATCTTCCTGTTTACTTCTGCCTTAGGTCTAAAGGTAACTCCTACCTAGGCCGTGTTTTCCTTTTATTTCCTCCCTATTTCTATAAATATAATAACTATATCTTTACTTTATAATTAGTATGCTGCTACTACCTCCTCCATACTAATAGTACTATTTACTGCCTTTATAATCTCTCCTAGCAATCTATTCCTAACTACCTTGCTAATAGTGCTTTCCTTTACTAGTGCTTTTTAGTAATAGCAGGCTAGTATCGCCATACCCTTTATTTAGGCTAAAGGTATTGTTATATTCTACCCTATAACTCCGCAAGCTGTAATATTTGCCTAAGTCCTCCTAACCGCTGATCTAGTCCTATAAACAGCCTTTATTACCTCTTTAACTGCCTTCTTAACCGTGGTTTTTACTCTACTACTAACCGCTTTTATAATTAAGGCCTATAGGCCTCCTGTGTTAGTTCTTGCTTAGGCTATTTCCTCTCCTGTATTTATAGTAATTTATATAAAAGTTCTGATAAAAGCCTATACTTTTATTATTTTTACTTTTAGAATAACTTTTGTTATTAATTCCTTTAGTGATTTTATTTTATTCTTTAGTTTTTCCTATACTACTATTACTTTAGGATTCTCTCCTTAATATTATATTTCTTTTTAAGTAATGCCTTGTCCTTTATTAGTTGTAGATTTACGTAAAAATTTATTAATTATTATACCTCTTATACTGCTTACTTCCCTTATATAATACGCTATTGCTAGGGGGGGTAATTAATAATAAGGAATCTGATTCTATGCTTCTTTTTCGTTTTAGGCGTAATACCGCGTCGTATCCGCGGTGTTCCGTAATTCCTCTTTTAGAATCCTGCTATCTCTTGCTGTTCATAACTAGTATTTAATAGTCATATTACTAAGGAAATCTAAGTTACTATAGGGGTTCTGTAAGGGTTACTAACATTTCCTATTCCCTTTCTGCTTTATATTATACTATTATATTAAAGACTAGCAACAGTGGAATTAATATTAATATTAGGGTTCTTAAATAATATAAATATTATAGTATATAAAAAAACAGTAGAGAAGACTAAAGTATAATTAAAAAGAGCTTAAAGGATATATAAAGAGTAGTTAAAGTAGTATAAGCTAAGGTTTAACCTAGAAAAAGTAAGCTAATATACTTTATAAGAAAAAGGCAGGTAATTATAATAATAATTTAACTTAGAAGAATAATAATATAACTAATATAATTAGCATAATTTCTAGTGGTTTAGATTTATTAGAAGCTTTATTAGTTAACCTATATAAAGAAGGTAAATACTAAATTATTATAGTAGAAGTTAGTACTTATAGCACTAGCTGTGTTTATATAAAAATACTAACTAAAGTGTATAAGATCCCTTTATATATAGGTAATAAGAAGTATAATAGCCTATAAAGCTAGGATATACTATATTTATAGTAAGTTAGAAGGGGTAGTATAAGGAGTAGTAAAGGCATTTATAAGGGAATAAAATAAATACTTAAGACGGGTTATAGGGGTATATAAGGTAATACTAGTAATACTCTTAAAGATAAAAGTAGTAATACTACTAATAAATCTATATCTTAATTACATTAAGTAATAATTCCACTAAAGACTTAAGGATAGTAGTATAAGTAAGAAGATATAATAAGTATATAATTTAATAGTATTATAGCTATAACGCTAAGGAAGAGGCTGCTAATATAATTACTATAAGGCATTCCCTAATGCCCCCCCCCCTTCCTAGCAGCCTTATAGCTAGATAGAAATTAAAAAGGAAGTAGGAAAAACAGTAAATATAGTAAAGGCATAAGGCTTAAGTAAGAAGAGAATAAGCAAAAATAATAGTAGTAAATAAGGAACCTAACTTTAAAAGTATAAAAAAGATAGTAAGGCTTTATAATAGCTTATTAAAGTATAAATCTGCAGCCTTAGTGTAGCTTTAAATAGAGAAAATAAGGCTAAATGCCTTTCTTTATAACAAACAGGTGCCTAAGGTAATATTATTAATATATTAATACTAAGGAGAAGATAAGGATATTTACTACTTTATCCTTTCCTGCCTAGAATATAACTATTTAAGGCTAATTCTAGTAGTGCCTATAGTAAGAGACCTATAGAAGCTTAGGGCAGTGCTTAATAATAAAAAGCTAGCACTAAATATTATAAAGTAAGTGCTCTTAACTAAGCAACTTTAGTAGTATAGATTAGTAAAGAAGCTTTATAAGGTATAGTAAATATATAATATTAAGGTTAAGAAAGGGATTAAAGGTAATAGAAATAATAAAATAAAGAAGGAAAAGCTGGATTAGGAGGGGAGGTGCTTATAAGGGGTTTTTACTAATATACTAACCTTTTATATAAAGTATAACCATACTTTTATTATTATCTATAGTTCCAGGGGAACTAGTAGATATCTTATACTAATAGTTAAAAATAATAAAGACTTTATATTAGAGGCTTAGCAGGAGCTATATAGAAAAATATAGGTTTTCTCCCCTATTTTAGGGTTTTTCCTATATTAAGAAGTTAGTTAATGAACTAAATAGTAGCTCTAGCTACCTAGCGTACATAAATAATAATAATACTAAAAAGCTTTTTATTATAAATTATATAATTTTGCTATATAGTTATTAGTTATACTAAGTAGTATGCTACTAGCCTTTATACTCCCTTTAAATTATATTAAAAAAGGTATTTATTTATAGCCTTATTTAAGAAGTTAGCCTTTACTTATATTTTTAAATTAGAATTTTATTATATAAAAATTAAAAATAAAATAAAAGTAGCTTTAAGCGCTTAAAATGCCTTTTTATATTTTAAAAATTAGTAAAACCTAGTAGCCTTTTTAATAAGATTAATTAAAAGGCTTATATATATATATATATATATTCATATACGCTAGGTAGCTAGAGCCACTATCTAGTTTATTGCCTAACTTCTTAATATAGGAAAAACCCTAAAATAGGGAAGAAAACCTATATTCTTTTATATAGCTCCTGCTAAGCCTTTAATATAAAGTCTTTATTATTTTTAACTATTAGTATAAGATATTTACTAGTTCCCCTAGAACTATAAATAATAATAAAAGTATAGTTATACTTTATATAAAAGGTTAGTATATTAGTAAAAACCCCTTATAAGTACCTCCTCTTTTAATTCAGCTTTTTCTTCTTTATTTTATTATTTCTATTACCTTTAGTTCTTTTCTTAACCTTAACCTTATATATTTGCTATATCTTATAAAGCTTCTTAGCTAACTTATACTACTAAAGTTACTTAGTTAAGAGCACTTACTTTATAATATTTAGTGCTAGCTTTTTATTATTAAGCGCTGCCTTAAGCTCCTATAGGTTTCTTATTATAAGCACTACTAGGATTAGCCTTAAATGGTTATATTCTAGGCAGAAAAGAATAAAGTAGTAAATATCCTTATTCCCTCCCTAGTATTAATATATTAGTAATATTACCTTAAGCATCTGTTTATTATAAAGAAAGGTATTTAGCTTTATTTTCTTTATTTAAAGCTGCACTAAGGCTGTAGATTTATGCTTTAATAAGCTATTATAAAGCCTTACTATCTTTTTTATACTTTTAAAGTTAGGTTCCTTATTTACTACTATTATTTTTGCTTATTCTCTTCTTACTTAAGCCTTATGCCTTTACTATATTTACTATTTTTCCCACTCTCTCTTTAATTTCTATTTAGCTATAAGGCTACTAGGAAGGGGGGGGGGCATTAGAAAACGCCTTATAGTAATTATATTAGCAGCCTCTTTCTTAGTATTATAGCTATAATGCTATTAAATTATATGCTTATTATATCTTCTTGCCTATACTATTATCTTTAAGTCTTTAGTAGAATTATTATTTAATATAATTAAGGTATAAGTCTACTAGTAGTACTACTACTTCTGTTTTTAAGAGTGTTATTAGCATTGCCTTATATGCCCCTATAACCCGCCTTAAGTATTTATTTTATTCCCTTATAAATGCCTTTACTACCCCTTATACTACCCTGTTTAACTTACTATAAGTATAGTATATCCTAGCTTTATAGGCTATATATTCAT
>AFQZ01000392.1:0-41896 GCA_000222935.2 Aciculosporium take MAFF-241224
GAAGGGGGAGTCCGCCGGAGGGCACGCATCCGGGTTTTCCAACACACTTTGTGTTTCTAGAGAGTGGAAAGAAGGTTCGTTGAATGCATGTTGCAGAGGTGTATGCATATGTGGCACATGCAGTTTCTTGCACACTTTTCGGTTTGTAGTGTGGAAAGAAGGCAATTGAATATGACATCTCGTAGACGACCTTTACACACAGCTTCCTGCACACCTTCAGTTTCCAGACAGGGAAAGAAGTCGAATAAATACAAGATTCTTCATGTCCATGCGCAGAGGTCATTCATACAGACAACTACCCGGCATTCACCATCCATTGTGCCACGACAATGCAGACCAAACAAAACCGTACAACAACGACGTCACAATACAAAACAGACGGTACACGACGAGTTGGAGACGGAAACAAAACCCAAACCTACACCTCCGCACGCGTCCTCTTCCGAATCTCCATACACGCCTTTGTATGCGGAATGGGACTCAACCCAATGTACGTCGTCGCGGGACGCTCCTCCAGCATCCCAATGTCGTAGTTGCAGAGCAGATGCGCGATGAGCATCTTGATCTCGTATGCTACAAAGAAGCGACCGGGGCTTTGTCGAGCAAACAGCATCAGCTCACGACCACCGTACACAATGACGCGCGCACGCAAGCACGCACGTGAGAACCGATCATCAAGAACAGTCAAGTACATACCACGCGTGTCGGCCATGCCCAAACGGAAGATGCTGATCACTCGTCGCAATCATTGCGTACCGGCCCGACGTCTTGACGCCTTGGCCTTGGCGGCCGAGAGCCCCCCGGTTCTGCGCCCCAGACAGAGCGGCGTACCGAAACGGTTTGTACCGCAGAGGCTCGTCAAAGACGTCTTCATCGCGCTGGATGCCCTCCGCGTAGACGACGAGCGACGTCCCCCTTGGGAGCGTCCACCCCAGGTCTGGATGATGCAGCCCCCCGACGCCGACAACCTCCCGCTCGAGCAGCGTCGGCGACAAGGGATTCAGCCGCTGGGATTCGCGAATCGCGGAATCGACCTTGACGAGAGACTTGAGGGAGGCCTTGTCCCAGACGCCCGATGGGGGCCGATGCGCCTCGATTTCTTCCCGCAGCGCGTCCAGCACGCCGTGCTCCGGCGCCGTGGAGAGCAGGTCGAGCATCAGGGCGTGACACGTCAGCACCGTGGTGTGGATGGACGCAAAGGCAATGGGGAGCAAGCGCTTCGAAATAGTGACGGGGCTCAGTTCACGGACCCTGTTTTCGGCAATGACGAGCCGAATCACCCAGGTGATGTAGTCCTCGGGCGGAACATACCCTCGGTGCTCTGGACACCCCTGCGCCTGCATCGTCATGTTATGCAGGCGCTCTTTGATGGTGGGCATGACAACACGGCGCATGGACATCCAATGGCGCCGGTTCGGCATCGTAACCACCGGGCCGATCAGAGGCTGGAGCACTGTCGGTATCATGCTCAACGTCAGCTGGGTCCGGACCGCGGCCGTGACAAAGTCGACGATGCTCTTGTTGAGTCGTTCGTCACGGCACGTGTCTGACCCGGCAATAAACATGCTCGTCGTGACGGGGATGACGCGCATCCACAGATCCCACACGTTGACACTCGTCCATTGGCTTCCAACGTGGCCCAGCGCCCTGTCCATGGCAAACGTGACTTCCTGGCCCAGACTCGGGATCATGGACAGCATATGCCGCGCAGCGAAGCGGTGCATAACCCTGTTCGAGAAGGATTCTTTGGCAAGGCCATGGTCCAAGAAGGTGTAGCCGTAGAACAGAGACCGTTTGTGCGCTTCAAATGCCGAGACGACCGAATCTGGCTGATCCAGGAGCCAGCGAATCTGGGATTGAGGTATCACGACATCGTGTCGTCGTGAAAGCAACCTGGGGAGAATAAACGCCTGGCCTCTTTTTCCAAACTTATCATGGTAAAAAAATGTCCTAGTCAGCATCCCTTGCCGTCCGTTGTGCGTATTTCTGATTTCTGCACACGCGCACGAATTTCGAGTGACAACTTGCCTTGGAATAAGCCGTCTTCACCCACCGCTGTCGCGATTCGACCCAAAACTCGGATTGAAAGAGCGCAACCCAGCCTCCATCGTTTTCCGCCTTGGGAACGGCACCGCATACTTGGTGGCGAACAAGAAGCACATAGATGCAGTATAGAGGAGCTAGTAACAGCAAGTAGACGGTAGGTTGGCGAAACGCCAAGGGATCAATAGTCTCCATCATGTTCATGGCACACATGCTTGTGCTTGTGCTTGTGCTTGCGTGTGAACAAATACTCGAGTCTGAGATGGAAATTCTCGCGTGATCCTGGTGTTTGCGGGTTTTGGGGTCAATGTGTTCCACAAGATTCGCTCGGATATCTGCTTCGGCTCACTTCATCTTACCATCGCATGACATGATACCGGTCACGGTACTCGGTGCTATACTACTGCAATGGGTTGTGACAGTGTGATATCTGCGCAAGCAAAACACAAGACACGATAAACATGGCGCAAAACGCCTTGGTCGACTTGCTGGTCATCTCATGTGTGTTTGGCCACATGGTCTTTGCGTTGTAGCTCACCCATGGCACCAGTCCATTCAACCGTGATTGTTGGCACATTATCCCGTCGCCGAGGGAGGGGGCTGAGGCTGAATAATACCTACCTACATATGCATGCACATGTCTGAGAGCTGGGTTATATGGACCCCGAGTGTGGTTGCACACAATGGCTTCAAAAGTGTCTGACAGCGAATACTTGCAGTACCACTCACGTTATCTGTCCTACCCCCGCAAGTGACAGGGCCAGGAGGAAAAGACCAGACGTCGAGTCCAGCTCAAAGCTCCGTCTCCGCAACCCCATGATGTGCGTCGGTCGAAAGAAGACTGATGGGCATCCATGACCCTGTCCCGGCGCTGTTGCTGAGCATGGCCTGGTACGCTTCGTGGCGTGACAGGGTACGGCTCGGCGATGGGAAAGAATCTGTGGAAGAACTGGTTTTTGGGGAGTTCTGCTCGCTGTTGGCTTCTTGAACATGACCGGCATCGTCGTTTGTCTCTAAACGTGCCCTTTTCCTTGACGGCGATCCAGGTGCGTCATTGACCATTGGCATCATTTCGACGGGCTCCGCATTGTCCTGATTCTCATGGCACAATGTTTTATCGTGTGCGTCCAAGGTGATGGCACGACCTGCCTTGGCCTCCCCAGTCGACGCATGCATGTAAGCATGAATCAATGGCTCCATAATCGAAGTGCCACCCCGACATTGCCTTGTGTCAAGTGCGCTGATAGGCGCGGCCGAGTCTGAAACCCGGGCCCGACAACCATCCCGGAGGCCATCGATGGACTCTTGCGAACCAGGGTCCGGCGTTCCTCGTTCCTGGGTCAGCTCGACTCGAGGCTTTTCAGGACATGAAGCCGTTTCTTCATCATGCTCAAAAGTCTGGCCGGAACAGAATTCACCAAACAGCGACTGTATGCTTGCTCCTCGCTCCTTCCATCGTCGATCTACTGTGCACGGCCATATGTCTTTTGGCCTAAAGATGCTCGCCAAATGGCAGAGCTCTCGGTAGGGAGAATGCCTTGCGAATGGAAAGAATATGACTTTTGGCAGCCCATCGAGCCTCGTCGTCCCTCCTTCTTCACTGAACGCTTTGGGAGATTCTTCACGAATCTTACCGCAAAGGAAACGCAGTGCATCTTTTAGACCTGCGGATAAGTTGTCATCAAAGTCGCCCACAGTCATGTTCAGAGAGAGCCGGCGGCCGCTGGCCATCTCGGCCTCTAATGCAGCCGTGAGCTCCTCTTTCACATCGCTGGTCATACAATCGTAATTTGGAAGACTGATGCACATGTGTTAGTTGATGAACTGCGTGCAGAATGAACTGTCTGAATCTCACGATTGAAGGAGTGCCCCAATGTCCTTGTTCGCCATCCAATCCAACTCGGCCTCCCGAGAAAAGTCTCTTCCGCCACCACCCACACCCGCTTCCATGATCGAGTCTCCGTTGGCGGAACGAAAAACAACAGGCCTAATAGATACGACCCCGGCCTTCTTAGCAACTGAGCACATGTTTGCCTTGTCGCAACTATGGATGCGCACGTCTTGGTCTGATGTGAGGCACCCTGGATGTTGGGTGTTGCCACACATGTGTCCCGTCAACGCGGCGGCGCCATTTGTATGATGCAAGTCGGGAGAAAAAGGTGTGCTGGTTGAGCGGCTGCTGAGCGATCGGAAGATTCTGTACTTGTATTCGTCTACGTGAATCTTTCCGGGGTCAGAAACCTGGTAACAAGAGAAAGACGAGACGGTCTTACACGAGATTTCAAGGCCTTGGACAATGCGATCCAGACCTCCTCATAGCCAAATGTCCATGCCTGAAGATGGAATATCGTATCAGGTGGATACATTTTCACGCTTCTGACAAGTTCTGCAATGCCCTCTGACTTGGTTTGAAACGGCACATCTTCGAGGAATGACGTGTCGAGATACAACTTGTCCAGGGTCTTGAGACCATGGGTGTATTCGACAAGTGTCGGATTGCGTGCAATGTAATTGACAAACCATGGCTCGGCACGAACATCGCCGGTGTAGAGAATGGCCTTGTCTTGGCCCTCGATGACTATTTTTGACTATGAGACGAGGTGTTGCAAAAAGAGCAAAAACCCAGACACCAAATGAAAATAAAGTTTAAAACTTCTGAGGATGGTTGAACATACGAAACATGGTAGAGCCGGGACAATGGTTTGCGTCAAAGAGCGTGACCTGTATCTTGTAGCCCGGTCTCAGTTCCATCGTCGTCGGCGTTTCCAGAGGAAGCGCTTTCTAATCAACAGCCACAGGTTTAGCAAGAGAAAAGAGTCGGGGCTCGCCGTTGAAACATGTCAACGCACATACCAAGGCTTTTCGAAGGTGTCGATACGTCTGCTGCCTGGCCTCTAGAACCCCCCGGACGTAATCAATCCGGCAGGTGTACTTTTCCAGACGCAGCAGAATCTCCCTCGTGGCAGGAGAGCAGTACACGCTGAACCATGTCAGAGCAAACCACATGACGCCAAGACACACGAGTGAATGACCAACAAGGGAGAACGCAAAGTATCCAGCCCAGCGAGATGATCGCTGTGCACATGGCTCAAGAAGCACGCCAAGGGCGGCGTGCGATTTGGATGCCCTCGAAAAAAGTCAACTCGAAAGGCATCAATTAGCTCCAAGTTCCTGGATCACGACAGCGGTGCGAGCTCCCGTCTTTCCCTACTTCTGATGTCTGGAAACTCGGGCACAAGGCCGTTAAAGGTTGACATGACGGGTAGTCAACCGGACGTCAAGGGGCCCGCGAGGAGAGAGCAGGAGACGGGTCGTCGACGCTCGGATCACGCAAGGGAGGTGCTTCAAGTAATGAGGCGCATTTTTCTCCCGAGTTTGTAAAGACTCTGAATGTCGTGTCGAGATGCAGCATCAGTTAGCTTTGTTGAGCAGGACAAACAACCCATCAGCCATCAGCAGGCAAGGTCGAGATTCACGGTGGAAGCACGGAAGCCATGTGCGAAAACAAGTGTCCAACCTCGCACTGTATGGACCCACATGCCTACTCGGCTTGCTGCCGCCAGTCCCAAAGTGGAAAGAGCGTCGTGGGCACTGAGTGCGCGACTAATAAAGTCGGGTTGGTGCATGTTGCCTGCGTCTGCGTCTGCGTCTGCGACATGCAATGTTTCATCATCAACTTCCCCCATCAGACAGAAGAGCCACTCAGCGACGACTGACGAGAAACCCGGCCCGGGAGCCGTCCTTGACATGCGCATGCGCAAGGGTGACAGAACCCTTCCCGTCGTCATCGGAGCCGACTGAATTTCACAGACGGGGCGGCATCTTTACGGGAACGACGCCAGAAATGTTTTGTCCGGTGCGACATACCTTTATGGATGCCGACTTCTCTCCGCCGCCCAGAAAAAACACCACCTCTTGGTAGCGACCGGCCACGTGTTTGTTGGCTCTCACAAGAGTAAGAAGATATGTTGGCTTCTGCGTGCTTCTTCAGGGATGATATGCGCAGCCCCTGACTAAAGAGTTGCTCAGAAGATGCCGTCCACGTCTAGTATATATTCATGTACATAAATCATGCGTACATACGCACCATGACTTCTTCTACCCAGCAGCCACGAAATCTACGCGGAGCCAAAACAGGTTTTAATGTACAAGGACAAACCGCGCGTGCTGGCATGACGACTCTGGCTTGCCATGTTTCGTTTCGAATGACAATACGTGTACATATTTGCTTTGCCTTTTATACAAGTCCCTTCTCAACCATACCAAGTAAACGTTCCAAGGGCACGGAAAATTGGGTGGGTTTAGGGAAAAAAAAAAGCTAGCAGAAATGGAGGAATGGAAAGAGGGTGCGTGGGAAGAAATGACTGCAGCAAGTCCACCCCCCGACTGTTCAGGTTCCGCCAAATCCATTGCGATAGTAAAAGGAGGGTCGAAATGGTGAGCTAAAAGGCAGCAAAAAAGGCCCCGTAACTACCCAGAGGGCGAAAAGGACGGTGAAGAAAAGAATGACCATGAGTCTTGGGCGAGCAAGACGGAGAAAGAGAGAGTGAGGCAGAATGGAAAGACGATGTTTGCAAGAACCAGCTTGCTTTGAGCACGGAGCCAACAACCGCTTTTACTCGATTGCGAGCCCGCCGCCAATCCACCGCCTATTCGACAGCGATTGAAGAATGGCCCTCGCCGGAGACTCCCTCCGTCGCGACATTCATCCAGTCGAGTTTGTCGACTTTGTATCCCTGCTTTTTCCAAAAATTCAAATGCGCGGGCACGTTGATGACGCCGCCCACGCGCTGATTAACCCGGACGGCCCAGAGCTGCCGGAAGTTTCTATTGTTACCAATGACAGAGGCCGCGTGGACACGCTCGTTGGTGAGATAGTTGTACTCGTCGCCGTCGACTTTCTGCGTCCCGACGTGGGTACCCTGCTTGCTGGGCGTAAACAATGGACCCCAGGCCTCGACAATATAGACCTCTAGAAGGACGGGAGTCTCAACCCAGCCATACGCGGAGAGGTATCCGCTTCCTGTCGAACTGAAGGTACCAGAGTAGGTGATTGGTCTACGTTTTGTTTGCACAGGTCAGCAGTGGGAACGAATGTGGAGGCAGTCAAGACGAGATGTATAGGGATTTCCTCAACAGACGAGAGACAAGGAAGAGGAGGGCTCTGCAGAAACATACTTGTCGCCCGCGTTTGGGTACCCCCAGCCAGCAACCACGTTGCCGCCATCTTTCCAGCTCAGTTCGTACGAGCCCGGGCAATCGCTTTTGTAAGTGAAATGGTCGTAGTTGGCCCAGACATTGTAGTAATACCCGTTTTTGACGCCGCCGAAAGATTTTGGTGACTGGTACCACTGGGAGTCCTGCACCGCCGAAACCCAACTGGTGGCTCCGATGAGAAAGGCCGCGATTGAGCCAAGACGCATGGTGGATGGTTTGTTTTTTTTGGTCCTTTTTTATCTTGATCCCTTCTTTTTCTTCGTGCTACTGGTTATATCCTGGTTATTTTGTTAATTTTACCCTTTTTTTTTTCTCCCTGGAAACGAACGAAAATGTAGAACAAGAAGAACAAGGAGAAGAGATAAACGTCCGAAGAAAAAGAAGCAAAAGAGAGCGAGCGTGTCGTGGTAATATGCAGCCTCTTATCAAAAAAGGCTTGTCTTATTTGTATAGAGAAAGGAAGGTGAACGTCTGGTGCAAAAGGCAGAGTTGAACCACGGGCAATGGAGTATTGCATTCTTTATCTATCCCTTCGTTTAATGTCTTTTGCGGATGAACCCCATTCGACTCCAATTGCCCGTTCTAGAACTTTGTCATGGACGTTTCCACCCCTGGCTGGTTCGTAAAACAAACGCGGCCAATTACATTTTACCCGGTCAATCCATTACGTGAATCGTTTCAGGGGCCGCTCCAAACGAAATTAAGGTGCCTGGTGTGAAGATGAAAAAAGCAAGCCGCACACACGCGAAGGACAAAAAAAAAACCATTTCAGACTTTGGAAAAAAAAATATAAATATATATACATATATATAGTCCAGGTCGAGAGTTGCATGGAAAATAGGGCATCTGGGTCAGCGTTCGCATTCTATTTAACTTGTCTACACATGGGGTTCGGGCCCGACTGACGCGGGCGAGAGCCAGTATGAACGGCGCATGTTAGAATGGATGCCAACCGGTATGGCCTCTCAAATGGTGCAGACGGTATCTCCCAGCCAGAATGGGGTCATCCTTGCCAAGTCGTGATCCTCATGGCACTTGGGATATTTTCATGGTGTGTGATTTGCAATCCACTTGAGCATGTGTACGTATCTCATGGCCGTATGCAGAAAGGGCGGTTCCATACTATTGCATCCAAGGCATATTTTGTGTAGTAAAGGCTAAAAGGGCCGTGGTCCACGAGCCAGGTCAGAACTTGTGTTCTGCATAATGGAGAATGCATGATCACACACCAAACTATTCTTAGCCAGGTAATTAATTTGAAATGAAGCGAGAACTGTGCCACTTACCGTCCGCCTAGCTTCAAAAATATTACAACAAGTAGATGAAACCCCTGAATGGGTGGTAATGCATCTCTAACCAATAAAGTTGTAAAACGAGCTTATCGAAGTTGAGAAGAGCAAGAAATAGGAGCAGCGGACGCTAAGAACTTGCTCCATGATACATAGGGAATGGACCAAAGAAGCTGCCTCATCGTCCTCTACAAGAATGACCCATACCGTGCCTCACGTGTAGAAAGTGCGGCACGGCTCCTGCCTCGCATCCGAAATGAGTCTCGATGCCGCCCAATCGCTGGGTTCGCCAGGAGTTTCTAGGCTACTTCATTGTAATCTCGAGTCGCGTTTTTGGCAGCTGGTTAGGAGGAACGATGCAAATCGGAAATATGCTGCTGATGTATGATGGATCCTCTTTCTCTTTCCCTTTTCAAACAAAAGAGTCTTGTCTGAACTCTGATGGAAACGGAGACGCGAGATAGGCGAGACTCAACCTTCTGATTGCTCCGTGCTTTGATTGATTATGGGTAGAGTTTCATCCATGTTCTTTTTTCTGTCTTTTCTTCTTGTTCTGGGAACGAACTTCATTGGTCGCGCCTCCCATTTCCAGGGAGGGCATGCCTCTGTGGTTCGTCCGGGACAAGTATAATTGCCGTTTTTTAGATAGAAACGTCTGCAAACATCCATTCACCCGAGACACCGGCGAGATTTGTTTATCGTGATCATAAACTTGTTTCATCTTTCTCGTGTACTCCGTTCGCTTCATCTTTTCGGAGGAAATGATGGCCAAGGAAGTAGCAGAGCTTCATATTCCTCTTGAGAACCGCACACGCCGCTCAATCATCGTTCCACATTACACAGTTTTGAACAGATCCAAAGACCCCGGACCTGACGATCGATCAGGATTCTTTTGATTTTGTCGTTGTCTGATCAATCTCACTTGCGGCCATTTCATTAGCGGAGCCACATATTTATTTAATACGTACATTATTGATAAAAGACCGTGTTTATTAGGGACGTATTCTTTTCATTTGAGCACCAAACCTGAAATTGGGAGCCAGGGGTCAACCAAACAATTCAGAAGCATGGAACCGTGGCGAGTTTTACCAGTCAAAGCCTACCCACCCATCCGGCTTTGAAGCTCGTGACTTGGAAGATGCTTGTGACAGAAGACAAGTCATGCTCCCGCCCTAAGCTAGGATTTATTGGCCAAGCTGGGACCGTATGCTTTCGGAGTAGCATCTTTTCCTCCAACTCTTTCATGGGGGAAAGGGTCAGGTCCGGTGTACTGACTGCCGAATAAACTTGACAACACGCCCCGTGCTCAACGCCATGACGCTTGTCCGTACCTTTCACGGAGGGCGCAAAATTTTTGGCGCCCTCGTGTCTGGCTAGCAGAAAAAGTGGAGTGAGTCAATGCAAGTCCAGGACTTGACCAACGCCGAACTTATCTCCAAGGATGCAAATCAAAGAAGAAAGAAGAATGAGCGTGAAGAGGGAGAGGGACACGGGAGGTGTGAGGTCAATAGTTCAAGAACTTGACCCGAGGCAATGGTGGAGGTGTCGGTTGACCTTGTGAGAAGGAATTCAACCATGTGGAATGTGAACACGGGAGGCTTGTCGACAGGAAACGCAGATAGCGAGTGACGAGGTGTTGGAACTTGCGTGTCAAAGAAAGGTCTCCCGGAATTACCGACGACCTTATTAACCGCGGAGCAGACCACAGGGGATCGAGTCGTCGTCACTTGAAACCAGCACCAGCCTAAATTACTCCCAAACTGACTTGTCCAGACCCACAAGCAAGAACGTCGTCGAGGACCATGATTTCGGCCCCGGCCATCTCATGCCTGGTAAGTCTCTCACGGCCGGACATGCGCCCAGCAGAATCTGGGTAGGGCAACTGACCGACGGCGTCACGGAGAAAGGCATTGGCGAGCTATGACATATCTTGTCATTGGTATTTCTTTCTCCTCTCGCCTCGACGGTGTACAGCACGCATGGTTGGTTGCCGGGGTCTGAGACAAGCATACCTCGGCCCGCGCCTCATGGGTGAAATTCGTCGCCCCCACTCTGAGCCATGCCGGAACCGACGGCCGCGGCGAATATGAGAGTTGCGAGTATAGACGAGTGAGTATTTATTCTTGTAGAAACGCGATGCGGTCGTGGCTACAATCGTCGGGTAGTACAAAGCTTGGCCATCTTTTGGGCGCATGTTGATGGCATTCTGCCTGTCATCGTCGTCGTCGTCGTCCTCCTCATCGACTTTTATAAGTTCCAGCACAATGACTGCTCTTTGAGTCCCCATCCTGCTTGTTGCTGAGCTGCGGCGTTCGTCTTGTCGGTCTAGGATACGCACGCCTCTTGAACCCGCACTTGCCACCAGTTGCCGCCGCGTGTCATTTGGAGGGAGCTTGTTTGTCTCGTTCGAGGCGCTCGAAACGTTTTTAACGGAAATACATCGTCTCCTGTGTGCCAAGAAGACGGGGAAATGGCAAAATAGGCGCGAAAAAAGAAAGAATGAATGAATGAAATACAGTTTCAGCCTCAAGTCCCTGGCGCATGGCCATCCCGCGGGGTGCCGCTGCTAGTGCGTCACGTGGTACCAACACAGAGATGCACCCCAACCACAATCAAAACCCCCTTTTTTTTCTTTCCTTCATCTCTCTCGTCGAGGACCATGATGCAGTCCACTCGTCACATCGTCTTTACCCAGGCAATGCAATGCCGCCAATCGCCCAGGGCACGGGCTCCGGTACAGCCACGCTTAACGATCAGCATTAATTCAATAATGGCACGTTTGATTACAGCCCAGAACTGGCTGACTTGGAGATTCTAGAAAAATGATACAGCCGTAAAACGGATTAAAAAAAAAACCGAAACAAAAAAAATAAAAAAAACCATGGTATATGAGACAAAGGAAGAAGAGGAGGAAGAGCTAAAAAGATGACGAAGAAGAAGATGACAAACAAAAGAACTCGGCCTCAAACAAAACAGCGCGGAAAGCGTGCCCAGAATTCATTGCCAAACTGAGAGTCCCCTGGTATGTCCATGGCAATGGTGTGCGCAGCCTCATCCTCCTGGCGTCCCTGATTCACCAGTTGGCATCCTGCCACCCCATCGGCTGCACCCGACTCCGAGATGCTTCTTCCGTGCTGCTCCTTTACAAGTCCGGCCCCGTCCAAGTCACCACGAATGGCCTCCCACGGACCCGCGCCGTCGGGCGTCATGACGGACTCTTCGGTCGTGACCGTGTCGGCATTGGAGCCCAGCCGGACGTCCCTGGTGTGTTCGGACAGCAGCAGCGGCGGCGGCGGCTCCTCCCTGGACGACTTGGCGCTTTTTTTCCCGCCGAGACGAAACGTGCTCCGGAGGCGGCTCTTTATCTTCTTGGACGTCGTTGCGTCGGACTGCGAGTCGGCGCACTTGCTGTTGCGGCGAGACGACCACGACGATGCTGGGCCGGTGCTTCTCGTCGTGGCTTGCTGGACGGTCGTACCTGGTGGATCCACGGAGAAGGGAGGTCGCGGAAATGCCGGCACGACGAATGCCTCCTCTGGCCGTTGTTCTTCGTCGCCCTCGCTGCCAATGATGTGCGGACCGAGGTAGGCTGGCAGCCTATTTTGGGCGTCAACCTCGTAGGTCGACGCCCAGGCGCTGGACGTGTCCTCGTTTGCCCCCGCGACTGCTGCGAATCTCGAGCTGTATTTCGGGCTCGGCGTCACGGACGGCGATTTCGGCTTCATGGCTGGCCACCGGGCGAGGAAGCTGGAGCGGGCCGAGCTTGGCAGGACGGTCGAGTGCGCCGAGTCAGGGTAGATGGAAGACGTGGTTGTTATCGGCTTGAGGGGAGATGGCGGCCTCGAGCACGGCGCCGACGGACCGGTCGCTTCCCCTATTGGACCCATCCAGATCGGCGGACTCGACTTTGTTGTTGATGAGTACGGTACGGTACGTAGGCTCTGCTCATTGGCGTGTAGGTCCTCTGGCGGCGCAACGGGTGCCTTGGCCGCCCGTCGATTTCGGATGCTCATCGATCGATGCATTTTATTCTGAGGAATCGGGGACTTTTTTTTTGGGAAAGGCGGCCTGGACTTCTCTTCAAACGGTCCAGGCACGAAATCGGTTAGCCTCGATATCGCCGCGCGGCAATCTGGTCAGAGTTTGCTCTCGCTTCCGTGATCCTCGGGAGGGCTATCGCCACTCTCCAACTTTGTCCGTGCTCTCTTTTTTCTCTCCCTTTACAATCCGACAGGATGGCGGGGAGACGGCGATTCGTGGTCTCGAGATGTCAAGATGCACCTGGACCATTCTACGAAGCCCACAGCCGGGACTATATAACATGCCCATCCGGCCACGCACTCACTCACCCTTGGCTTGACCACGTCGTAAACACGGCATCACCCCCCTTCTTTGTCACATGGAAGCGAGGCACAAGGATGGAGGCCAGCTGTCCAAGCCTGAGTCATCCCGGCCTTTGACTTTGGGGCCGTCGGTGTATCTTGTCAGATCGGGGAGACGCCAAGAGTGTACAGTATTTCCTCTGCTCTGACAAGGGACAATCCTCGTGGCGACAACGTATCTACCGGGGCGGCTGTTGCCCTCATTTCGTACGTAACCTGTCGCATCTCGACTAGGCTAGGCTCACGACCCGGAATCCGACTAGCACCTCGCTTCCCAGATATAGCGTTTGTCGGACAGAAGTTAAAGTCAGATGGGAAAATAAGTGAATGAAAAAAACCGAACCAAGTCGCACTGTGACGAGAAAGTAGATCTGCGGCACCAATACTCTTTGCAATCCTTGCAATCTTTCTATTGAACAAGTGTGTGGAACAAGGACAGCAGGTAACGACAATCATTGTAAATTCAATGTATAAACGTCAACAAGACTCATTACATCTACCATACTCATAGCCATCATCCCAACATTCACACAGCACACCGTACCATCATCATACCGTCGTGTCAACTAGCGCAATGCTCCTAGCAGATGGCGCGCGTCATCGCGCTCCCCACCCCCAAAGTGTGGCTGCTTCCGAGGCCAAAAAAGAAAAGAGTCATGACGCTTACATGTCGAATGATTGGGGAAAAAAAAAAAAAGCAAAACGTGAGCAGTTTGAGCGCCAAACAAACAAGCTGACCAACCCGAGCACGCTAAACAGAAGGAGAAGGAGGAAAAAAAAAAAACCAGAGAAAAAACCCAGCCCTAGCACTTCCTGATATACAACCCAATAGGCGACGGGTTAAAATCCTGAAAGTACCTCAAGTTGGTGCTCCCCGGCGTCCCCACCTCAAACGAGATGGCCTGTCCGGCGGGACAAGGGAAGCTCGCGATCGTGTAGCTGTTCCCGGGGGCGACGACCGTGGTGCCATAGTCGGCCGCCTTGCCGGGCCGGCCAAGCCAGGTCGTGCCCTGGGCGGCCGGGCTTCCGAGCCGCGAAAAGGCCAGCCGGCCGTCTCCGGAGACGACGTAGGACGAGGTCTCCAGCTGGGACTGGGCGGGAAAGAGGAAGAGGAGTGTGCAGGTCTTGCCGGCGTCGGAGGGGGGGATGTCGAAGGTGAAGAGGGAGGAGACGGAGGGGTTGACGACGCCGAAGAAGGAGGTTGCGGGGGCCGTGTTGGGGGTGGACCTGTCGACGGGGAGGATGAGGTGGGGGAACTCGTAGGGGCCGTTGAGATCGGCAGGGCACTGGCCTGGTGCGGGAGGAGGAGCAGGAGACGGGGCGGCGGGAGGAGCAGGACAGGGAGTGGTCGCGGCGGGGGGCGCAGGACAGGCCGCCCGGCAGCCGTCCGCCCGGAGGGTCACCGCGCCGCAGCCCTTGCCCTGGTCGGGCTGGGAGTAGACGTTCCACTGCCCGCCGTCGCCCGTCTCGCACTGGTAAAAGGTTGTCTGGCCGTTGAACGAGAGCTGGCCGTCGCAGGCGATGGCGAAGCCCCCCGCGGGGGCCTGCCCCTGGTCGCACTGCAAGACGCCGGTCGGTGCTGGAGAAGGACAAGAGTCAGCCAAGAATGTCGACAACGGAGGAAAGTCAGAACACGCACGCGTCCACCAGCATCCCCGCCCGGCACCATCCCACACCTTGCCGTCCTGGATCCGGAACCTGGTCGGCGTCAGGTTCCCGAAGCGGACCTGCCCGCCGTCCAGCTGCCCGAGGGGACCCTCGTGGCCTTGGCCCGCACCGCGGACCTGGAAGTCGCATGGCGAAGAGCGGACAACCGCCGCGGCGTTGGCCATGCCGGCGCCGAGACCGAGCAGCACGGGGATCATCATCATCTTGGAGGTTGTTGGGAGGAAAAAAAAAAAAAATTAAGTACAAGACTGGAGGTTGAAGTACAAGTACAAGACCGGAGGTTAAAGTACAAGTGCAAGACCGGAGGTTGTTGCAAGAGCAGCAGGAGACAATGAATGTATTGATTGCGCAGCCGAACACAGCTCTTGAGAATGTCCGTCCCAGATCCAACGATGGCTTCCAAACCCTCCCCTTATATGCCTCGTGACACCATGCAAAACACCGCAAACAGGCCTCGTACTTTTCCGGCCATGGTCCCAACCACGCGCACGCATGCAGAGACAAAGGCGAAGCCAAAAAAAAAAAAAAAAAAAAAAAAAAAAAAGACGAACAATGTCGTCACGCCTCCAACCCGTTACTTCGTGGCAAGCCGCGTGCAGGGAGGGCAAAAAGATGCTAGCCAGAGCCAAGAAACCATAGTCTGGAGCCCGTCTCGCGAACATGTCCCCCGTCGCCGGCGGACAACTCCCCAGCCCCCAGCCTGGTGCGAACCTCTCCTCCCCCAGGCATGCAAAAAACGGATTGTTCGGCGCTAGTGATACGGCGCTAGTGACGATGCGCTACGCGCCCGCCCAACGGAACGGCCAAGACATGATCACGATGCTCTAGCAGAAAGGAAGGGAAAGGAAAAAGTCGATACGATGGATAAAAAAAAAAAAAAAAAAAAAAGAAGGTGTGAGGTAGGTGTATAAGAATAAGGTGGGCTTTTACATTCGTGTTTATAGACCCCCCGGCTTCTCGGCTTGTGGAGGTCCGGTGCGGAACATTTACGTCATCTGCTCCTCCGTCTCGTCCGCTGTACGTGGCAAGGGCAAGCCAGGCGGCCTTCGTCGTTGGGGCGGCGGCTTCTCGGCCGCCAGACCGTTTACGGAGCCAACCAAGCGTGTACGGGGCCAACCAAGCGTACGGAGCCAACCAGGCGTGTACGGAGCCAACCAGGCGTGTACGGAGCCAACCAAGCCACCGACTACCGACTACCGACTACCGACCATCGTCGAGTCGCAGCCCCCCGGCTTGCTTGTTTCTTCCTCTGCGAGAAAGCCCCGTCGTAGAACAATCAGACCTGGGGGGAAGAAACGCGACAATCAAGACGAATGCGGACATGCACCGTGGCGACTCGTATCCAAAATCGCCGACTTTGCCCACTCGGCAATCGTTTGCCACCTTCACTGCCCGGCAGCGCTTGTCGTCGTGGCCCGCTTTTTGTCTTCGCCGTGCTGGGCATAGCCTGCGGTTCGGGTTCGGGCTGGGTTGGCTGGGTGACGTTGAGGCTCTGACAAACTTCTACAGCCGAGTCGCAAATGGTAAAACCATGGAGAGGTTGCCAACTTCACCTCGGACAAATCTCCCGAGGCCTCTTGGCATGGCGCTGTCGTTTTGTGAGAACAAAAGTTTTCTACCTTTTACCCTAGACAGGGACAGCTGCTCCTCATGACTTTGAATTCCCTTCTTCTATGGTTTAGGCAAACGTGGACCAGAAATTGTATGTGCAAAGCCCCAAGTGTCAAGAGGTGCATACAAAGAAAAAGGGAAAGAAAGAAAAAGGAAAAGAAAGAAAAAGGAAAAGAAAGAAAGGAAAAGAAAGAAAAAGGAAGAGCAAAGGGGACACACAGGAAAAAAACATCACCCTTACTCCATACGCCACGTGACTTTTCAGCTTCATCACCGCGATACGCTCTCGGTCGTCATGACGTGGCAGAGGGCGACATTCCACCGTTTAGCCATCTTGTCCTGTGTAAATATCCAGAAACCACCTTGGCGAGCCGCAATACCCTCGCGCATCACAAGCCTCTACTTGTTTCCAAAAATGTTGTCAACCATCTCGCCAGAGCGCGTAGCCAACACGGACAACAACGAGTCGCTCAGCTGTAATTCCCGCCACAAATATTAGAATGAAGGCTTCTTTTTAATCCATCGCTAGAAAAAGAGACGCAGGGCAACTTACTCCATGGGTTCCTTCGCAGCAGCCTTGCAGCCACACCCCGGCATCTTCTGCTACAGCACCAGGCGCAAACTTGACCTTGTAGTCACGGCCGACAGCAATCTTACGTTCGCCCTGTTCGGTGGCGACGTTCCATCCCGAGATACCCTTGCCAAACTCGACGTCGCCTGGGCTGGCTTTAGGGAGCAAATCCCAGGCGTCCTTCAGCATGCCGGCATGAGCGTTGCGTTGGTAACCGGTTGCAGCGATGACAAGGTCAGCTTCGATAAAGTCTTGGTTGGACGCATCAATAAAGCCGTCAAGGCCACCATCGTAAATATCCTGAACCTTGAGCTGCAAAACATCACCGTGAGACTCCACGCTGGTGATCTGCCTGCCACCCATGATGCGATGCGGCCATTTTTTCTCATCGGCACCGATTTCTCGCCGTTGCTCGTACATTCGCTCGTAGAGTGCCTCAATAAGCTCTAGCCGAACCACGCCGTAGTTTGTTGCGCGGGCTTCCGAAAGCAGATTGTGGCGGTACTTGGCAGATTTCGGGAACATGGAGTCAATGTAGTCTGGATTAAAAACACCATTGACACTGTTCTTATTAGCTTTTTTTTTCCTGCTCCGATATAGTCCAGTTGTATGGAGGTAAACGCACTAAGCGTCCGTTGGGGGGGGGGGGGGGGGGCGGGTCTTTTAAAAAAAAAAAAAACCTTGGTTTACGGCTACAAACACTTACAAGGGCGAGTCATCACTAGGACGCAAAAACTCCTGTCTCATGATCAAGTGTGTTTTTGAGTTGGGGTAACGGCTTGCAATGTTGTTGAAGATTTCCGCGGCACTTTGGCCCGCCCCAACCACAACAACACGACAAGGCGTGGATGTCTTGGGGATAATGTTGTGAATAACATTGGCATACTGCGACGAGTGGATTACTCGGGGATGCTCGAGGGGAAAGCTCTTGGGCAGCGATGGCTGTCCGCCCGTGGCCATGAGAATATGTCGGCCACGGTACGTGTGTGTCTGTCCCGTGGCAATTTCCTCGGCACGCACAGAGAATGAACGGACCGCGCCCTTGCTCGTGGCATTGGGCGCCACGGACACGACCTGCTGACCAAACTGGACGAGGCGGGCAAAGAAAGAAGAGCACCAACGGAGATAATCCTCATACTCGACACGGGCAGGGAGAAAAGTGCTCAGGTTGGTAAAGTCAACCAAGCGATTGTGGCGGTGAAGATAGTTGATAAAGGTGAACTCTGATCTGGGATCCCGCAAAGTGGCCAGGTCCTTGATGAAGGAGATTTGCATCTTGGCCCCCGGCAGCAGCATGCCAGAGTGCCAAGCAAACTGGGCTTGCTTTTCGAGGAACAGGACCTTGGGGGAAGAGCCGTCGGGCAAGAGCTTTCTTCCTGACGCGAGCGCATCATGCATGGCGACAGCGACAGACAGGCTGGCGGGACCAAAACCAACGCAGATGAGGTCGTACTCGTCATGGAGGGGCGCGGGAACCAGATGCGGGGAGCTTTCGGCCGCGCCATTTTGTGACGGGGGACCATGGACGTGGACGCCGCCGTGACCATTGCTGTGGCCATTGCCGTGGCCGTTGCCGTGGCCGTTGCCGTGGCCGTTGCCGTGGCCATTGCTGTGACCCTGAGGGTGGGAGGCATGGTGAACCGCATGCCCGTTGGCGTCGTGGTGCGAGTCGACGCCGTTGCCATCGCAGCCGGACACGTCGTCTGACGGCTGCGGGTCACATGCATCTCTGCGTTGGGCGACCCCTGCAGCGCCCGCCACTCGGTTGCCGTCGCCGTTGCTCTCAACGACTCCCACGCTATGGGGAGACATGATGGAAATACCGAGACTCAAGCCAAGTCAGCGAGCGGTCCAAATGTCCGTCCTCTCAACCTCTCAACCTCCTCGTCGTCTTTCGTGCTCCGAGAGTCTAGAGGCTTTGAAAAATTAGATCAAGTCATGATTTTTCTTCTTCTTTTCTTCTTCTTCTTCTTCTTCTCTCCTTCCTTTCTTTTTTATTTTCTCTCTTTGATTCTCGACCAAGGTAAGGTGCAGCTCGCAGATATACAAAACAGGAAGGAGCAGGCAAGGTGACTTGCCCCCATCTCGACGTTGGTTCGTCCTGGATGATGTTCTGGTTGTACAGAGCACACACCACTGCAGGGTTTGAAACAAGTTTCAAGTACCTACCTGAGCACCGATCCAGGTAGCCGGCAAATGAGGCCAGGCGGCAAAGAATGGACAGAAGAGAGACAGAGACAAAAAGACAGAGGTTGTCGAGGAAAAGTTTTGAAAAAGGAGGTGAGGGAGCAGACTCTAATATGAAGTCCTGGTCTGGATGGCAGTCCATCTGCTCACCATTTCAATGCTGAACGCACGCGGTGCCTGGTACCTGGTACCTGGCACCGTTGGGGACCTACCAGTACTCGATACAAAGACTCTGCCCAGCTTCAACACTCGAGACCCGCTGACCAGACTGCGAGAATGTAATAGTGCCCCCGTCGCAGCTCCACCAAAGGATCCATGCATGTCCACACGCAGTCCACATGCAGTCCACCACTCTGCTGCATGCATGCATTCCATGTTCGTCATGTCGGCGCTTTGCTGGCTTGGCATGGAGCCATCAAGGACTGACCGGCCCATCGGCCCTCATAGTTTACAGTCTCCAACACAAATCAAAGTCCCAAGAAACGAAGCCGGACCACGAGTAAACCAAAAAAAAAAAAAAAAAAAAGAATTAAAGCAAAAAGAGAAAGAAATAAAGAAAGAAAGAAAGAAAGAAAGAAAGAAGGAAAGACGGAAAGACAGAAAGACAGATACACACACGCCAGACCGTTCCATGACCCTGTAGGCAAAGCTGGCAAAGCGTCCTCCCGAGCGGCATAGCCATCAAGGCAACAAGGGACGGTGAGCCAACTCGACTACTCAAGTACCTGATGCATATATATCGTGATATAGCCGGAGGCCCCAAAAAAAACCAAAGAACAAAGCGAGTTCGGGCACCAGAAAGCACACCAAATGGCCACGTCATCTTGCCACTCAATTCATCAAGGCTTTCTTGTCTGAGGCATCCTCGGTCAAGACTACACGCAGATGAGTGTGTATTGCATATGCTTTCAAATGTGGACAGAATTCCTGCAAATCATGGATCGTCCACCAGAAGATCCATCTCTGCAGGTCAAAAATTTGGCATCGATTTTCATCGTCTCCCAAGACGTTTGCCAGGGGGAAAAACCCTTCACAACGGATACATGTGCCTCTCGTCCCACATGTCGTGATGTCACTACCCCTGTCAGCTCCGGAAGCCACGATGGGGCCCAGTACAGTAGTATCCAAGTTCCACTTTGCGTTGCAGTAGCGTAAACCTTTCTATTGTCAGACCTTGAAGCCAGGGTTGAGCTGTTTGCTTTCATCTGATAAGATGGGATGCACCAGGCGTAAAAAAAAAAAAAAAAAAAAAAAAAAACCCTTTTTAGACCTAGCAGGGCATGTAACGCCACTACATGTGTATGTAGTCACGGCATATGGCAACCCCTGTTTCAGCAGAAGAGTCCCCGGCTTTTGAAAGGTTCAAGCGCGGCTTGCGCCTTTGCCAGATTTCTAGCGCCCAAAGTCAAAAAGGCAGACCAACGACTAACGCCATTTCAGCTAGATCACGCTGTATTGTACAGCGAACGGCGAAGGATCATCTTGTTCCGTCACGTGCTGGGCAAGCTGAAGGAGATTGCACCAGAATCAGCTTTCTTTCTCGTTTCTTCCGCGCGAAGCGGTAGTGCCCTGCGTAGCCTGGCCTTGTAATATGGATAGTTCCAGGCGCGCACACGAATGAGGTATACGCTAAATGGCCACTTGGTATCCAAGTGGAGCGGAGGTATTTATCTGATCATCAGATAAAAACGGATCTGATAAGATTTGCTGTCGGCTCTTGTGGTGTGTACAGTATAATTAATCCCTGAATGATTTTACAAGTGTACAAGCCCCTCATCTCAGCTGCCTCTGCGCATGTGATTTATACAGGGTGGTTAGCAGGGTTATAATCCTACCTATAGTGACCTCTTCATCCTTATAGATTACCGCAATTCCAATGTACTTTGTTATTTTTCAACCCGCCCTCCTGTTGGCCTGATCCCCCCTGTCAAGTAGATTGGTAAAATTATTCGGGGTTTGTACTGTACACGTACACTAGGCATGTGTGTACTACACTTACAAAGTCCCCAAAGTGCATGAATGTACATGTACTGTGTGTTGCACATACCCGGCTAGCATGTAGAAGCAGTCATGTCCACTGGCGTTGCCAATAAATCTTTTGAGTCTTGACTTGTTTTTTTTTTTTTCCCGTAGACACAACATTTTATTTTTCCACAGAATTTTTCTCTGTGCTTTCGGAAATTTGCGATAGGGTCCCAGTAGCCGCATGGCCCCCTCAATCATGGCTTGCACCATTGGGCCTGCGTGGCCTTCTGCGGCATACTGAATAAGGTAGCTTTGTCTCGTAGAGAGGTAGGTGACATGTGCTGACTGGTCAAGGTGATATATGCGCATCGGTCTTCCTGAACAAGGTGGCCCAGGTGCATGTCGCGCTCACCATCTGACGATAACAGGAAATGGTACAGATCCGCGTCCTTCTTTTTTACATCTTTGTGTGCGAATCAGTAGCGGGTTCTCATACACCTGTTAAGCCACTAATTTTGTCTCGGCCTAACCCACGATGGGGATGGCAATTATCGGACTACATCTTCGGTGTCAATTCGGCGGATGGCAGAAACTGCATCCTCCGATGTTTAAATCAGGCTCTATCTGTTCAGCCGGCAGTGACATGAACCCGGCAACCGGGTCTCTGGTATCGCAGCTTAATAGCAACAGCATCAACAACAACAACCAGCTCAAACTCGTGCAGAATTGATGTTGCTCCAATGACTGCGCCGCAAGAGTAAGATTGAACGGCTTTCTCTTGATTCCAGCATGAGCTGCCGACGTCGGAAACTTGCGCCATGTATGGTGGCGCAAAAAGGTCAACCCCGTCGGCCGGTCGCTGCTGAACAAGTGAGGGGGTGAGGAATAATGAGCTGCTGTTCGCGATGCCGTCGGAGTTACGATTCTGGCCGCTTAAACACGGGAGCGATTTCGGCCGCATCGGCGGCACCGTAGTTTGGTTTGTAGAGGCGCCCCGCTCGGAGCAAAGTAAGTACGGAACGAGTTCCTGTCACGGTTCTGGTATACAGTACCTAATAGTACGTACAGAGGGCACAGGAACCCAAGTACCCGATAGGTACCTACTCAGTACCTTAGGTACCTGTCCATGGTGCCTGACCAGTGACTTGTCCCAGGCAATGAACCAGACCCTGCTCGGTCGCGGGCCTTCGGGTGCTACTTCGGTGTTCCCGGTTAAATCCAACAAACTGCAGAAATTGAAAGCGTGAACGGCAGGGACTCGTACCAACCGGGTTGGAGTATGAAATGTAAACGGTTTAAAGAATGACGTTGGCTTGGCGTGACAACTGCGACCGTGCCTGCCTGTTGAAGAGGAAGGAGCCACCTGACTTTCATTTTCCACTAGTACTTTCCCATGAACCAACTGTCCTGGCCCATTCATTCATTTCCCAGTCATCCTCGCCGTCTTCGTAACCCAAGACGACCTTCTCTACTCGCATCTACCCATTCTGTTCGCCGCTCCTACTACATTAAGCACTTATCTACCTGGTAGGTAGCTCTACAAATCTGCAAACGGCAAGTCGCGGTCGTCATACTTGCGTTGAAGCCGCTGATTAATTGCCATTTTCTTACAGGCTGTGACTACTGACCATATCCACCGCAAATGTATGCATCGTACACCGCAACGCTGCGGCCCATCTGAAACGACAGCATTGCGTTGTTCGAAGAATAATCAAGCTGCTTATTGGTTACAACAGCTGCCAAATTGATTCGGCTATCCGCTTTCACGCATTTGCCGTTGAACAATCTGAACACGGCTCTATCCGATTCATAGAGCCCAACAAAGCTGGCAGCATCTCGGATTTGCTTTAGGCTATGGAGAGGAGAACGCGGTTGCTGATGCGTAATGGCACCAAGAGAGAAGCACGTCCCTGGGTCGTCCATACCGAGATTTTGTCTACGCAACTTGGAATCTATCAACGGTGGCGTGCCCCGCACGTGTCAAAGGTCAAAACTCCAACGGCCTAGAATTCAATGCGTACCACACTATCGCGACGTGCCTTTTCTTTCTTGAACAAATTCACAACTCGGCCTACGGAACGACCATCTTACAATGGATCATGAGGCTCTGTCGATATGCAATCCCTACCCCAAACACCTGGCCGGGCCACAGTTGCTTCATCAACTTGTCAGCTCGTCTACCGATGCAACAGCAATAGAGTATCTCAGTGGAAGCAAACGGACGTTCTATTCATACAACCATCTTCAAAATGAGTCGGAGAAACTTTCGCGGCTAATTGGCGCTTTACATGACGGAATAGACCAAGGTGCAGATCTTGTTGTCCCTATTTTGATGCCGCAATGCCCTCACCTCTACATCTCCCTACTTGCTGTACTGAAAGCTGGGGGTGCGTTTTGCCCTATGAATCTCGATGCCCCCCCTGAGAGGCTGAGATTCATTCTCAATGATGTTTCGGCCAAGGTCGTGCTTGCAACGCAGCAAGTTGCGAACAAGATACCTTCAGGTTGCGCCGTTCAAGTCGTCGTCGTCGACGATGATGGCTTCCAATTGGAACTCGGCAGACAACGAGGCCCAACGCCAACACCGGACTCTCTGGCCTATGTCATGTACACATCAGGATCGACGGGTACGCCTAAAGGAGTTGGCCTTTCCCATAGAGCGACAACTCAAGCCCTCCTCGCCCACGACCCGCATATCCCTGAGTTCTCGAGATTTCTTCAATTCGCAGCACCGACCTTTGATGTATCTGTTTTCGAAATCTTCTTCCCCTTGTTTCGACGAGCCACACTGATTGCTGTCAAAAGAGAAGAAATGCTAAACGACCTTCCAGCTGTCATGCGGTTGATGAATGTTGACGCTTGTGAACTTACACCAACGGTCGCAGGAAGCCTGTTGAAGATGCGAAAAAGCGTTCCAGCGCTGCGGCTTTTGTTGACAATTGGCGAAATGCTCAAAATGCCCGTCATACATGAGTTCGGCGGCGGCCACGACCGCGAGAGTTTATTGTGGGCTATGTACGGCCCGACGGAAGCCACGATACACTGGTGAGATACACAGAGAATTTCGCTATTTGCTCAGGTGACTAACCATGGTGTTTTTTTTCTTAAATTTCCAGTACTTTGCAGACGAGTTTGTCCTCGTCATCGTCGCCAGGTAGCATTGGGCGGCCACTCGACACGGTTTCATGCTTTGTAATTAAACCGGCGGACTCTTCTAATGACTGCCAAGAATTTGTTATTCTTCCCAAGGGTGAAGCTGGTGAACTTGCTGTGGGAGGCTATCAACTTTCGAGGGGTTACATCAATCGGCCCGAGCAGACAGCGTCTGCTTTCATTGATTCTCCATACGGGAAAGTATATCGCACTGGAGATAGAGCGATCATGAATCTCGACGGCACTTTAGAATGCCTAGGTCGAATTTCTGTTGGTCAAGTGAAGCTTCGTGGTCAGCGAATTGAGCTAGGCGAGATCGAGCATGCGGCCTTGCGAACCCCTGGATGCCACAATGCTAATGCTGCAGTGGTGGCCTCTAACTTGGTCCTCTTCTGTGCCGTGGACGGCGACATCAATGAAGCAGCCATTGAAGAGAGCTGCAAAACATGGTTACCCCAGTTCATGGTTCCCAATGAAATCGTCTTGATGGATGAATTTCCCCGTCTTTGGAGTGGCAAAGTCGATTCCAAGACGTTGAAAGAGATGTTCATGGAAAAGCGGGCGATAGGAAGTCCTCAGCAAATATTGCATGATGAGAAGATGTATTCACAAACCGAAAAAATTCTGCAAATCGTTTCAAACACTCTGAATACAAAAGTACATGAAAAATCAGTTCTGATAGCTGCTGGTATGGATTCACTCTCGGCCATCAAACTGGTAGGCATCCTTCGGGATAACGGGTTCGACATGACGGTTTCGAAATTGCTAAAGTGCCGAATGCTAGAAGACATATGCGATCAAGTGGAAGAGAAACTCAAAACTGATGACGGATCTCGAGACAATGAGTTTGACCAAGAGCAGTTTAACACAGTCTTGACAACGATACCAGAAGAACTGCGCACCACCGATGCCCAACGTCCCATAGAATATGCAATGTTCTGCACCTCGCTACAATCAGCCATGCTGGCGGAGACAATGAAGAGCTCAGCGCTCTATTGCAATGAGATCTTGCTACGCACCACGCCTGGCATTCCAGTACAAGCCTTAGCTGATGCTTTCAAAAATGTCATTCAAATGAATGAAGCACTCAGAACCGGCTTTGTATACCGAGAAGGGCGCTACATCTCTGTAGTATTTTCAGCTCCCAAAGACGGTCAAGTTGCTGTTCTAACGCGGGCTAAACGTGGTTTCAAAATGGATAGAGCAGACGACTTTCTAGACCCTTTCAAGGTGCAACTGATACCAAGCTTGGAAACAGGAACAGTGCAGATTCTTATACAAGCACATCACGCCGTCTATGATGGCTGGTCAATGGACATGCTTCTTTCTGATGTTTCCCACCTGGTGATGGGGAAATCGCCACCTCGACGTCACCAATTCAAGGAGGTTGTCCGTTTCCTAGATCTTGGCCTGAATACATCAAAAGACGAGTCGAGGACATTCTGGAGCGAGGCTTTGCTGGGGTGGAAGAAATCACCCTTCCCAAAGCTCCTCGGCCGAACCCCAGCAAACGAGATTGAGACTCATCGCGCAATCTTGGACTTGTGCCCATCGTCTGTGAGGAAAGTGGCGCAGCAGCATGGAATAAGCCATCAGGTACTGTTCCAAGCCGCGCTGGTAATGGCGTGGCAAGGTGTTACGGGTCAATCGGATGTTACAATTGGCTCGGTGCTTTCCGGTCGCACCATTCCCGTTGATGGCATAGGGGGCATAATTGGTCCCTGTATTTCAGCCTTGCCTCTGAGAGTAGATATGGAGAAAATGTCAGCGAATGTTGATGTCTTGAGGAACATCCACACGAAAACCCGCTTAATGATGGAGCATTGCGATCTGCCGCTTCCTGAAATTGGAAGATTAGCCGGACTCAGACCTGGCGAAACCCTGTACGATGTTTTGTTCGTATACCAACAGTCACTGTGTGATTTACAAGCCGAGAGTGAGATACTGCAAGAGATTGACCACATTGACAGGCTTGAGACAAAATTGTTGGTCGAGATTGAGCCTAATACTACCAGCTTTTCTTTTCAGATCACATACCATTCTGCCTGTGTCAGCAAAAGTCTGGTGGATCATTTTTCACAGCAAATTCAACAGCTCAGCTCCAAAATCCTGAATCAGCCAAATGCGATGCTTGCATCAGCAGGAGTTCTTGCAGATTGTGGGATGTCAGCATATCGCTCCAAGACCAATCTTGAACAGGAGCCGGTTGATGTTGTTAGTCTGTTCGACGAATCAGCAGCGCGAAACCCTGATGCGGAGGCATTACGTGTTGTATCTTCTGTTCACGGCGATCGTTTTGAAGTTACAACGATGACTTATGCTCATCTGTCTCGGACAGCGGACCAGACGGCTCATTTCTTCCATGACATTGGGGCTGAGGTCGGCGACATCATTGCTCTAATCATGGAAAAGTCCGCAGCTCTGTACACGGCGATATTAGGGACCCTCAAGGCAGGATGTGCGTATCTACCGATCCTACCAACCACTCAAGTGTGTCGCACGAGACAGATCTTACGCCAATCCCAGGTCAGGTACTGTCTCGTCGACGGTTGTGTGGATGACTTCCAGGACTTACAAGACATGGTCACTATCCTTAACTTCAACGATGCTCTTTCATATGGACTACGAGCGGACAGACTGGATATCCCTTCGAGCGCGGATAGGCTTTCCTATGTAATATTCACGTCGGGAACGACTGGCGTCCCAAAAGGCGTTGCTGTGACGCAACGGAACCTCGCAAGTAACATCACACACTTAAACACAGTTTACCCCATATCATCCACCCAACCTCGCCTGCTGCAAGCCTGCTCCCACACTTTTGACGTCTCTGTGTTCGAGATATTCTACGCATGGTATACTGGGATGAGTCTTTGTGCTGCGGACAACGACACTATATTCAGGGATCTAGAGCACGCGATCCGAGAGCTTGGCATTACTCATCTCAGTTTGACTCCAACTGTTGCGTCTTTGGTTGATCCTAAGAACGTACCTCATGTCGAGTTTCTTGTCGCAGCGGGCGAGCCAATGACCTCGTCAGTTTTGCAGAAATGGGATTCCATGTTGTTTCAAGGATACGGCCCGTCTGAGACAACAAACATATGCGTTGTCAAGAAGATGTCGCGGGGAGACAATGTGGAGAATTTAGGCTGGGTATTACCGAACATGTCCGTCGTTGTGCTGAGCCCAGGCACACTAGATGTTGTACCCATCGGATGGGTAGGAGAGCTTTGCTTTGGCGGGAGTCAAGTTGCTAGTGGTTACTTGAACGACGATGTATTGACCGCTCAGAAGTTTATAGAACACGGCATATTCGGCAGGATATATCGCTCAGGGGATATCGGACGAATGCTTCCAGACGGTTCATTAATGTTCATTGGACGACTAGACGACCAGCTCAAAATCCGCGGACAGCGTGTTGAGGCAGGCGAGATAAACAGTGTTTTGACAAATACAAAACTGGTCGATGCCGCAGTGACTATCTTGGTTCATCCCGACTGGAGTCAATCAGAACACCTAGCCACATTTTATACGCCATTTGGATCGCCAGAAGTCGGACTGGCCACATCAACAGCCCTTTATCTATATCGCACGTTGATGGCGGGATTGAGCGCGCAATTACCATCCTATATGATTCCTACGTATCTCATACCAATTTTACAAATTCCGTGGACATCAAGTGGAAAGGCGGACAGGCAGGCCTTGAGGCAGTACTTTGTAAGCCTTCAAAAAGAGTACCTTGACACAGTATCTCAGGAGTCAACAAGGCTCGAAGGCGACGTTGAATGGACGGACCATGAGAATGTTATTGCAGAAGCCATCAATGAATCGTTCAATATCCCGCGAAGCGACATAGGGAGATGGACACCATTTCCAGCCCTCGGCATTGATTCTATTTCTGCCATCAGTTTCTCCAAGCTACTGAGCACTCGTATTGGTCGTCAGGTTTCAATATCCACCATTCTCGGAAACCCTACAGTGGCTCAGCTAGGGCAAATTCTGAGCGACAACAACTTTGCGAAAGCCGGCGACGCAATACAGAAGACACAAAGTTTGACAAAGAGCCTTGGGATTGACATCGAAGGGACGATCAGGGAAAATGCCTTGGATGTGGAGTCCATCTGGCCCTGCGTTCCATTGCAAGAGGCAATGCTGTTGCAGGGCCAAAGGAGCTATTACAACAGAACTCTCCTGCGGCTGCGCATTTCACCAGAGGATATGCAGTCTTACTGGAAGGAAGCCTCGAGAAGACATGGTATCCTGAGGACATGCTTTGTAACGACAAGAAACTTGTCGCATCCCATAGCCCAAGTCGTCCTACGGGGATGGTGTTTGCCGTGGAAAACATTTGAAGTCACTGTACCCTCGCTAGAAGACGCATCAAGAGAACACCTCGAGTCCCTCCCGGAACCTTTAAATTCACTAATACCACCCTGCTCCTTAGCTATCATCAGGTATAAAGGATTGAATTTTCTGTCCTTCATTTGCCATCATGCTCTGTACGATGGTATAGCAATGGAGAATCTTTGGAGAGAGATCGAATCGATGGCTCACGGACGCGACTTGCCAGTTCCTATTTCGTATGCGCCGTTCTTAGAAGAGGTACTGAGTCTCCCACCTGATGTCGAGTCTTTCTGGCGAGATCAATTCCATGGATTTGAGACGTCGCCAAGTTTAGCTGGATCAACTCGCCTGAGCCTCAATCAGTGCGCGCACTCTGTTTCTGTTGATATGAGCTTTAAAGATCTTCAAAAGAAGTCTAGATCGTTTGGTGTTTCATTTTTGTCACTGTGCCAAGCATCATGGGCTGCTGTTCTGTCATGTGTCTTTGAAAAGTCCGACGTCACTTTCGGAAACGTTGTCAGTGGTCGAACAATTGCGATTGAGGGTATTGACAGATTGATTGCACCATGCTTCAATACCGTTCCCTTGCGTATGAACGTCTCGCGGAGCGCCCAGAATATGGATCTTATGAAGGAATTCCAGCACCTCAACTCCAGGATGTTGCCTTACCAGTTCTCACCACTGAAACTCATTCAGAAGATTGCGGGAACGCCACGTCGAAGTCTCTTTAATACACTATTCCTCCTGCAGCAGCCACCCAGAGACATGGATCAAAGTGTCTGGACACTCGAAGAAGATGCCGGAGACATGGATATCCCAATAGTTTGCGAAGTTATCCCATGCCCCAATCTCAACTCTGTGTTCATGAAGCTGCATTATGACATGGACATGATTACAAACGACATTGCTTTTGCCATTTCCGAAATATTTAAACTCATGTTACGGGAAATGGTTTTAAATCCTTACGGCGCAGTGTCAACGCGAGCTTCGCTGCCTACGTCTTGTTCTCAAGCATTGAGCACCATCGTCATGAGACGAGAAAGAAAGGACGAATATGATTCCATAAAAAAGACAGGTACACAATGGACCGAGCTGGAGCAAAAGATACGGGAAACGATTGTCAGCATCTCAGGCACCCTCGAACATGCAGTCAATCATCAGACTACGATATTTCAACTGGGTCTCGATAGTATTAATGCGGTCCAGATCGCATCAATGCTGCGAGCACAGGATTTGTTGGTCTCGTCTTCAGACGTCGTCGAATGCGCTAGCTGTGAAAAATTGGCAGCTCGAATTGCTCAAAATGGAAGAAACCGTCCCCATGGCAGTCCGAGGTTCGATTTTGCAAGCTATCGCCAGGCGGTCATTCCACAAGTAGTTGAAAGACTATTGACGGATGCAAACATTGAGACCATCCTGCCATGTACTAGCCTGCAAGACGCCATGCTTTCAGCATTTTTTGATTCATCTGGTGTGTATTACCTCAACTTCTTGACGTATGAGGTCCGAAATGATGTAAGTCTGAGCAATCTCGAAGACGCTTGGCGTCAGCTCCAGCAATGCCACCCGATGTTGCGCACAGGCTTTGTGCCCACGTCACAACCCGAATGCTCATTCAGCATGGTCAGATGGAAAGAATATTCATGCGAATGTCCAGTCAGGAGATTGAACAAACACGGCAGTGAAGACTTTGACATTGACAAGTGGAGAGAGGAGTCGAGGTTGGTTATGACGTGCAGTTCGGGCTTACTGCTCTGGAGAGTGGCGCTCGTGGAGACTGGAAGCACCAGGACAATGAATTTTGCAGTTCATCATGCGTTGTATGATGCAAAGTCTCTCGGCGATATGCTTCAGAAATTGTCTCGAATTGTGAAGGGCGATAAGATCAGCTTTACTCCGATTGAGCCTGCATTGGCACAGCTGCTATCACGAACACGAACCAAGAACCACGAAACACAATTTTTTTGGGAAAACCAGGCCGAAAGAGCTGTCGCAAACAGGTTTCCCGTTATGAGTCCTCTACGCGAGGAGAATGCGAGAACAGTAACTTGCCAACACAACTTGTCAGTCAGCATGGCCCAATTGCAAGCGGCAACCAAAACTATTGGAGTGTCGATGCAGGCTGTTCTTCAAGCAACATGGGCACGGCTACTGGCCTCTTATCTGGGAGAGAGCTCCGTTGTCTTTGGCATTGTAATGGCGGGACGCAATAGTGACGAGACGGCAGAGGCTCCGTTCCCGTGTCTGACCACCGTGCCTGTCATAGCGGAAGCAACGTCTTCGAACAAGGAATTATTGGAGAAAATGATGGACTATAATTCAAGATTACACAGACATCAGTTTGCGTCCCTGGCGAGTATTCAGAAATGGCTAGGTCATGCTGGCAATCCAGTGTTTGACACGGTCCTAGTTTACCAAAACACATGGTCTTGCCCGTCAGACACAGAGTGGGATCTTGTTGAAGATGAGCCGTCCGTTGAGTACAAAATCTCTCTAGAAGTTGGATCGTTTGGCAATGATGAGCTTCGCATTCAGTTGACGACTCGCAATGATGTCGTTCCAATCGAACAAGCGGAGCTAATGCTTCGTCAATTTGACGCCACATTGGTACATCTTGTCAGCGCGCCGAACGGAAGGGAATGCGAGCTATATAAGACGAATCCAGGACTTTTCTCGATAACCCCAGCGCAGTTTAGTTCATTACCATCCCCAGTACATCTGGTGCATGAGTTTGTGGAGCAAAAGGCAGAATCGCAACCAAATCTCCCGGCTCTTGAATTTGTTGACTCGTTCAATGACAATGTCAGTTACTCTAGAACTTGGACTTACAGACAGCTGGACGAGATGGGAAACCAAGTTGCGCATCTGTTGGCAGAAACAGCGGTCGCCGGAGACATTGTGGCCGTCCATTTTTCCAAATGCCCTGAAGCGTATTTTTCTCTCCTGGGCATATTAAAAGCGGGATGTTCATTTCTTGCTCTGGATCCAAGTGCTCCCAGCGCCAGAAAGCAGTTCATTCTTCAAGACGCGAAGGCGGCGTGTCTCTTGACTAACGACGCTTTTGACGTCGAATCGGGGCTCGACATTGCGGTTGTAAGATTGAACGAGGAGAAGTTGGCGTCATACTCTGCCAGCCGCGTGACTCATGGTAAACAGATCTCGCCACAGGACACTTGTTACTGCTTGTATACGTCGGGAACTACCGGAACTCCCAAGGGATGCGAAATTACGCACGAGAACATGGTCCAGGCGCTCATGGCCTTCCAAAATCTATTTCAAGGACACTGGCAGCATGACTCTCGTTGGTTGCAGTTTGCCGGTTTCCACTTTGATGTGTCTGTACTTGAACAATACTGGAGTTGGTCTGTTGGCATCACTGTAGTCGCAGCCCCGAAAGAGTTGATTCTCGACGACCTTGTTGGGTCCATCAACAAGCTTGCAATCACGCACATAGACTTGACACCAAGTCTGGCGCGACTAACGCATCCAGATGAGGTACCAAGCCTTTGCAAGGGGGTATTCATCACTGGCGGTGAACAGCTCAACCAGGAAATCTTGGATACCTGGGGATCAAAAGCCGTCATATACAATGCTTATGGGCCAACGGAGGCAACCATCGGAGTTACAATGTATCCGAGAGTTCCTGTCAACGGGCGACCCAGCAACATTGGGAGGCAGTTTCCGAATGTGGGATCCTATGTATTCCACACTGGCACGACGATTCCTGTACTGAGAGGTGGCGTGGGCGAACTTTGTGTCTCAGGTAAGCTTGTCGGCAAAGGATATCTGCGCCGCCCTGATCTCACGGAGGAGAAATTTCCAACTCTACCAGAGTTCTCCGGGGACAGAATATACCGCACGGGTGATTTGGTGAGGATACTTTTCGATGGGTGTTTTGACTTTCTTGGCCGAGCGGACGACCAGGTGAAGCTTCGTGGGCAACGCCTCGAAACGGGCGAGGTTAATCACATCATCTGCAGCAAGACACCGGGAATTCAAGCTGCGGCTACTCTTGTCATAAAACACAATGATAAGGAAGTTCTTGTTGCTTTTATCGCAGGAGCCAGCGATGATCGTCTTTCAGCGAGTCTTCGCGTTGCGGACGATGGGGGCGATCTGGCGAGCAAAGCTCGAGCTTCATGCGTTGAAAACCTACCTGGCTATATGATCCCGACATACTTCATCGTGTTGACATATATACCTTTATCATCCAACAATAAGGTCGAGGCCAAACGACTGAAATCCTTGTTTATGGACTTGGATCAACAAGTTCTTATAAAGTACACTGGTCGGAGCAGTTCGGCGTTGCGCAAACCTATTGATGGCGATGTCTTGAACCGTATCATCAAAGTTCTTGTGGCCTTTAGACGTGTACCAGTGGAGCAGATCTCAGAAACAACCAGTGTATTCGATCTTGGGGTCGATTCGGTTTCAGCCCTGCAATTGTCAACGCTTTTGAAGAAGAACGGTTTTCCTGGGGCGACGCCAGCCTCAATAATTCGCAATCCGATTATTTACGATCTTTTATGGGCAGCAACCAATGACACGCAAGTGACAAGCTCGGACAGCCACGCGAGAGCAGTTCACCAAAGATTGCAGGCATGGAAGCATAAGCACCAGGGAACCATCTGCCGCGATTTGGGTGTTGAACCAGATGATATCGAGTACATCGCCCCTTGCTCACCACTGCAAGAAGGAATGATCTCAGCAGCTCTATCAGAAGCGATTTCGCGTCCATACTTCAACTGGTTCGATATCCAGCTCTCACGTGGCACATCAATGTCCGCGGTGCGCCAGGTTTGGGAAAAGACCATCCAATGCCTTCCGATTCTGCGGACAAAGTTTGTAAAAACTACCGACGGTTACATTCAGGTTGCCTTGACACAAGCTTGGAATTGTTGGCGTCATATGTCCGTTGCGCAAGACAATGACATTGATCCTTTCTTCGATGTTGAGTTTTCTCACTGGGTGGCTGATAATGCCTCGAATATCTCATCACCGCTTCAGTTTGTCCATGTGACAGGTCCCAACCGGCAGCAACTCAGGCTTCACATTTTTCACGGACTCTACGATGGGACCAGTATCCGGCTCATGAAGGATTATGCAGCTCACATCTCCAGAGACGAGGCATCTTCACATGTTCCAAGCTTCGTCGATGCCCTCTGTCGCGGTCCATTGCGAAATTTTGAATTTTGTCGGCCTTTTTGGGAAGGGCACTTGAGAGGTTGGAGGGCGAGCCCTCTATTGCGGAAAACATCCCACAGGGAGCACCTTGGACATGTCATTTCCTCATCCAGAGAGATTCCAGTCCAGGCATTGGAAGATTTAAGAAAGGAAGTGAATGTTACACTTCAAGCCATTGTTCTCTCACTATGGACAGTAGTATTACAGAGCTATGTGGCGCAGCCACTCACAATGGGCGTTGTTGTTTCTGGCAGAGCCATTGATCTGCCGGATGTTGAAAACACCATTGGGCCACTTTTCAACACGATACCCTTCTTTAATGAGAGATTAAGCAACATGACTTGGGGAAGGTTAGTTCGCCATTGTCATCAATTTAATGCCGAAACGCTTTCGTTTCAACATGTACCGCTTAAAGATATCCAGAAGTGGTGCTCAAAGGGCCGGCCTTTGTTCGATAGCTTGTTTGCTTTTCAACAAGATGAGTCGGCACCCGCAACCACGCCGCATCCCTGGACCTTTATTGAAGGGAGATCAAGCAGTGCTGCGTACCCACTTGCATTTGAGGCGACTCGCACTGCGGGTGGGAGTTTGCAACTCCATGTAGTTGCGCGTGACGGGACGGCTGGCCATGACACTCTGGAGCAGATGCTTCATCATTTCATTGCTATAGCGTCGTCAATAAAGCCTGATATGCTGCTAGCGAATACCTCGCCTCACACGACTTCAGAAAGCAGAGTGGATGGCGGCTCACCATCTAGCATTGATATCACATCAAGGACGCAGGCTGACTGGACCCCTACAACTTTAGTCCTCAGAGAGGAGCTTTGCGCATTGACTGACATGTCCGCTGAGGAGGTCAAACTGGATACTTCAATCCTCGAGCTGGGTATTGACAGCATTGATGCAATAAAGATTTCAGCCAGGCTGGCGAAAAGAAGTATACGCCTGACTGCCTCGCAGATCACACGACTTGAGACAATATCTGCCATGGCGACTGCCGCCACGTCTGTAGTCTCTGATACAACATGTTCTAGGCCAGTCGATCTTGGACTATCCGAGACGCAGAGCCGCCTTTATTCCTACTTGGAGAAGAGAGGTATAAATTTGGACACAGTGGAGCTTGTCTTGCCGCCCACGTCCCTGCAACAGTCCATGGTGGCTGGGATGGTGCAGTCCGACTTTGAGTGGTACTTTAATCATGAAATTCTGGAACTTGACGAGGCTGTTGACATGATGAAACTGAAGGGTGCTTGGATGAATATCATTGCGTCATCGCCAATCTTGCGTACTGGTTTCCTGGAAGTCGACGACAGTCGGATCAAAGCCCCTTACTGCCAGGTGGTTTTCAAAGACCACGGTGCACCAAGTATCAAAATGGAACGGATTTCAGACAACACGATGCTGCAGGAAGTCATCTCCGACGCTCGAAAAAGAGCACTTTGCGGTCGAGGACTTCAACATCTTTTCCAAGTCGCGCTCATTTCGGGGCCCAGGAAAAATCACATGGTCGTCTCAATGGCTCACGCATTATACGACGGGTGGTCATTGGCCCTCTTGTACGATGACCTGGGAGCGGCATACCAAGGAAATCTACGGTCGCGGGAATATTCGCGGGTCCTCAAAACGCAGCCCGTACTCTGTATGACCAGCGACGCTGACGGATTCTGGAAGACGTATCTATCTAATGCCCGCCCGACAGTTTTCACGAAAAGAAGTGCACTTGCTGCAGACCAGGACGCAGGACTTGTGTTCAGAAAGGAGTGCATAGACGCCCAGACCATGCTCAAGATAACCAGCTTCTGCAGGCGAAACTCGATTAGCCTTCAATCATTGTGCATGGCGTGCTGGGCGGCTGTTGCGGGATTTCTGTCAAAGTCGCTCGATACCGTTTTCGGAGTCGTTCTCTCGGGGAGAGACTTTGATGGAGCAGATGAGCTGATGTTCCCCACCATGAAGACTGTTGCTGTTCGATCAGTTCTTCATGGCACTGCAACGGCCTTTCTCAAATACTTGGAATCGTGCTTGGCCGATGTCCGAACCCATCAAGGAGTTGCCCTTCAGGAGGCGCAAGCAGCCGCAAAGCTTGGAGGCAGAGAGCTGTTCAACTCATTGTTCATACTGCAAAAATCACGAGACGGGGGGGTTTCTTCTGGATCCATGTGGCGTTCGGTTGGTGGGATTTCTGCTGTTGATTATCCGATTTGCATTGAAGCAGAGGCAACTGGGGAGACACTCACATGGCGGATCGCTTGTAAAGCGCAATTCTTTTCCGAGATTGACACAGAGGACATAGTTAAAATGATGAGCAAAACGCTGCGGTTCTTCCTCGACTCGCCGGAAGGAGAAATTCTATCCTTTGACAATGGTTCGGCATCAATTTGTCAGCTGCGAAAAATAATTCCGTTTGATGCCTCGTCGTTCATTGAAAAGGATGGCATTGACCTGGCCGAGCGCAGCAATCAACAGATGGCGTTTGCCTGGGATGCCACCTCGACGCGCATTCGTGCTGTGCTTTCAGAAGTTTCCGCAGTTTCTGCAGATTCCATTTCGCCTACTGCGACGCTGTATCATCTCGGCCTGGACTCCATCTCCGCGGTCAAAGTCTCGCTGCTGCTGAGAAGGGTCAATATTCACTTGACGCCTCGAGAGCTGTTGCGGGCAGACAGCATTGCCGACATGACGACAAGTATCGAAAAAGCCGAGAGCTCTCAAGCATCAACGCCGGTGAAGTTGCATGATTGGGAACTTCCCAGATCAGTATCCCGTGAAAAGCTGCTGGACAAGCTTGATGTCAGGTCACAAGACGTTGAATCAATACTACCCGCCACAGCCATGCAGGTGTATATGATCAGTGCCTGGCAGAACTCGAGCGGATCCGTATTTTTCTCTCAATTTTGCTACGAGGTCTCGCGAAAGTTCACGCGGCATCAACTCGTGGCCACGTGGGATGCGCTAGTCGAGTGTGTGCCAATGCTGCGGACTCATCTGGTGTCGACTGGCGTTCACGAATCACCCTGGGTCCAAATCATCATGAGAGCACGTTCGGTCTCGGCGGCCGGCTCCCGTCATGCACTTTTTGATCTGCAAATCAGAGAGAGCCCGTCTCAGCAGTCATGGCTTCTTCGTCTCAGCATCCAGCACGCACTTTATGACGGGTTCAGCCTGCCTGCCATACGGCGCCTTTACGCTGATTTGCTCGAACGGACCGAGACATATGGAGCAAGGCCCGGCATTGACCTTTTACCGTGGAAGCAATTCTCCATTCTGCCAACACTGCAGGGGGAAACAGAGTCAAGGAAACAGTTCTGGCTTGACTATCTGGGAGGACACCATCGTCTCTTGTCTCGAGACGAGAGGCCGGCAGTGTCGTCACCACAAACAGCCGACCGTGTGTCTCATGTCCGAGAGCGAGCCATGGACGACACAAGCGCGTTGCGAAGGCACGCATCCTCTCTCGGTATTGGCCTCCAGTCTCTCTTCTTTGCTGCCTTTGCCCAGAGCCTATACCGTCAGAAGACGCAGAAGAACGGTCCACGGACTGTCATGTTCGGCGTCTATCTCGCCAACCGGACGGTGCAATGCCACGGTCTGGATGCGACTTTTCCGACGCTCAACCTGGTCCCTCTCCGGGTCAGACTCGCAGAAGGCACCCATCTCGGGGCCATTGCCACGGCAATCCACAACGACCTACGGCTTCTACAAATCGACACGAGGGCGCAGGTTGGTCTCTGGGAAATCTACAGCTGGACGGGTATCCAGATCGACGTGTTTGTCAATTTCATGTCCCTGCTCGATGACGAGCTGGATTTCGTCTCGAGAGAGGGTGCTCTGCGCCGGATGGCTCATGAGGATCAGGCTGTGGATCGCGCCAAGTCTGTGGAGGCGTTGAATCAGCCCTGGCTGCAGAACAATGCGGTTCAGAAGGCACATCCTGTACGAGCATCTTTTATTTCTATTTCTATTTTATTTTATTTTATTTTATTTTATTTTATTTTATTTTATTTTATTTTATTTTATTTTATTATTTTATTTTATTTTTATTTTATTTTATTTTATTTATTTTTATTTATTTTTATTTATTATTTATTATTTATTATTTTTATTATTTTTATTATTATTATTATTTTTTCTATTTTTATTATTTTTTCTATTTTTATATTTTTTTTGCAAGGTCCTTTTTGGATGAATGCTAATATCGTCATCGAACTAGGCGTCCATGGATGTAGAGCTATCTGTCCACGGACAAAGCTTGGATATCGGAGTATTTGGTTCTACGCAGTGCTTGTCTCGTGACGAAGCGCCGCAGTTGGTGAATCGAATGGTAGAGTGCTTGAAGGGAACAGAGGAGGCGGAGTAGAGGAGGATGCGGGGACGGTGTGCAGAAGCAGGGCAGGCTACATGGTTTATTTCTGTTACGGATCTGATGGGCACGTTTACGGCTTGTTTCTACGTACGCGGCAGGATAGGAGCTGAATACGTGTTCAGTCACGACATGTCCTTTGTTAGACTGGTATGTATATCGTCATGCTCGTGAACAAGGCCGCTTTGCTGGTCCGACTGTTGAAGGTGGAGGAGTGAAGATGGCGTACTTGGCACTTTTTTGGTTTCCCCCCAGGTGGAGGAGTGAAGATGGCGTTCTTGGCACTTTTTTTGGTTGTTCCCCCCCCCCATGACGACGATGTAGCCGGCCATCGAGATCATATGGCCATGGTCCAACGGGGGTGAGGGAGGTGCGGGATGCGGGAGACAATGGGCAGCCAGCCTCCCCCCCCCGTTTTGTAGTACATTGCAGCAAGCTCTTTTCCATGGCCCATTCCATCGCGGGCATTTGTACATGTTCACAGAACGAGCTTCTTCTCCACCACGCACTGCCATTGCAAAACAGTCGGAACCTCACACTCCGAAATCCAACAATGCGAGAGGGGAAAAAGAAAAAAAAAAAAGGAAAAAAAAAATTCGTTTCGAATCCAAGACATGTACGCACATGGTACCATGGTCAAATCAAATCAAAACCACAAAGTCATCCAAGCCAAACGCCCTCCGAAATCGCAAGCCCGGCCAGCTTTGGAGAAGGAAGGAAAAAAAAAAAAAAAAAAAAAAAAAAAAAAGAAAACAGGCGGCTCGATTCCATCACAGCCTCGCAGTCTTCCGCTCAGGCGTCCACCCTTCCTCCCTCGCGAGCAGCTCGGCGGCGCGCTCGCCAATGCACAAGACGGTAATCATGGGGTTGATGGTGGGCATTTCGGGAAAGATGCCCGCGTCGGCGATGCGCAGGTTCTTGATGCCGCGGACGCGCAGCTGCGGGTCCACCACGGCCATTTCATCCTCGGCCAGGTCGCCCATTTTGGTGGTGCCGGCGGGGTGGTAGACGGTGTGGGCGACGCGACGGGCGTACTCGCTGATGTCGTCGTCGGTCTGGACGTCGGGCCCTGGGGCGACCTCCTTCTTGAGCCACTCCTTGAAGGGGCTCGTCTGGGCAATCTTGCGGGCGGCCCTGATGCCGGCGACGAGGGTGGCGGCGTCGTAGCCCTCCGGGTCGGTAAAGTAGCGGAAGTCGAGGGCGGGCTTGACGGCGGGGTCGGCCGAGGTGAGGAAGAGGCGGCCGCGGGAGCGGGGGCGGGGGATGTTGGGCGTCATGCAGAAGGCGTAGCCGGGCTCGACGACGGGGTAGCCGAGGCGGGCGGTGTTGAGGCAGAAGGGGATCTGGTAGCAGTGCATCATCATGTCGGCGGCGTGGCCGTCGGTGCCGGCCGCGTTGGGGGGCTCGCGGCGGAGGAAGACGCCGGCGTCGGAGTCCATGGTCGTCTGGTTGGCGGGGACGGGCCTGAGCAGCTCCCACATGATGATGGTCTCGGGGTGGTCCATGAGGTTCTCGCCCACGCCGGGGATGTGGGCGGCGACGTCGAGGCCGAGGCTCTCGAGCTGGGCGCGGGGGCCGAGGCCCGAGTGGAGCATGAGGCGGGGGGTGTCGACGGCGCCGGCGCAGAGGATGATCTCCCTGCGGGGGCGGAGGACGAGTTTCTGGCCGCCGGCGGCGAAGACGGAGACGCCGGTGGCGACGGAGGCGTCCTCGACGAGCACGCGGTGGACCCAGGCCCCCGTCAGGATGGTCAGGTTCGGGCGGCGCTCTTGGCCGCGCAGGATCGGGTGGATGTAGGCGACGGAGGCGCTGCTGCGGTACCCGTTGTCGGGGTTGTACGAGACGGAGAAGAAGCCGGCGCCCTGGGTGAGCTGGCCGGCGGAGCGTATCTCGGCGTTGAAGTCGGGGATGACGGGGATGGAAAAGGCGTCGGCGCAGGCGCGGACCCAGTCCTTGCAGAGCTGGTTCCGGTGGCGGGCGTGGACGGGCTGGAAGGTGTTGCGCAGGTTGTCGGCGTGGCGCATCATGGTGTCGAAGTCCCAGCCGGCGCAGCCGGCGGCCAGCCAGCGGTCCATGTCGTGGCGGAAGGGCCGGAAGGAGATGAGGGTGTTGTGCGAGGAGCAGCCGCCGAGGACCTTGGCGCGCGAGTGCCGGATGTGCGAGTTGCCCATGGGCTGCTCGACGGTGCCGTAGTCGTAGTCGAGCTCGGAGCCGAGCAGGGTGAGCCACTGGCGGAGGTCGAGCACCTCGTTGAGGTTGAGGTCGGAGGGGCCGGCCTCGATGAGGAGCACGCGGCGCTCGGGGAGGTAGCTCGCGAGGCGGGACGCGAGCACGCAGCCGGCGGTGCCGCCGCCGACGATGACGTAGTCGTAGGAGGACTCGGCGCCGTGGGGGAGGGCCTGCGTCGTCATGGTGGGCGGTTTTTGTCCGGTCTGGGTGGTCAAGAGCAAGGTGTCGTGTGTCAAGGACGAACAAGGGGGGGGGGGGGTCGAGGGTTCGAATGCCGAGGCTGGACACGGGTGGTTGAGAAGCCGGAATGGTGTAATTCAGCAAGGACCATCCAGCAGGAAACAGGCAGAGACGGGACGGAAGACAAGGTGAAGAAGGTGAAGACGAGGTGAAGACGCGAAAAACCAAGGCGATGCCGTCCGTGTACAAGGTGGGCGCCATCGTCGTTTCAACCTTTTCCTCCGCCTTCTTTTTCAAACCTTGGATAAAGCAGCCCCTCGCCAAGAAGCCAATGATCAAAGAAGCCAATGATCAAATGGGGAAGCTCAAACTCAAATCAGAGCAGAGGGCCCCACCCCCGCCGGTTTGGTGAGGTGGGGCCCCCGACGCGGGGCGGAGACGGTCGTAAGGTGCGCAGAGGGGCCGGGCCAATTGGTCGCGACGTAGTGCGAGAGTGCATGGCTCGTGCGCTCGACAGGACTCGTGGGTGGGGTGGGCGAGACTGTGCGTCGGGGCGTGTGACGACGACGACGACGACGACGACGACTGTCAGGTGACCAGTGGGTCATCAACGATATACGTTGACCCACTGGGTCACAGGAGCCAGAAGCAATCAACCTTGATCAATCCGTGCCACCTTGCAACGACGACGACGACGACGATTGCAAAGGCGGGGTCGACCAAGGGCCGAAGGGCCGGATCGGCACCCGCTCAGCTACCGTCCACACGCCCTCACACCTTCTCCGCACCAACGGGACCGACGGGCGAAGCTCGGCGTGTGTGCCATGGGAGACGACGGTAGGCACAGTACCCCCCACCCACGGACGCGCAAACGCCGGGGAGGGGCGGGGCGGCAGGCCGATTGTTTGACACGGTGGTGCTTGTCATGTTGTGTACATTACGTAAACGATGATGATGCGTGCATAAAATGCATACCCTTGTCTTGTGCATCGTGGCCGGCCAGATGCCATGCGGATGCAGGAGGGGGGGAAGAAAGAGGGAGGACTCGATAGGTTGAGGGGAATCGTTGCTGATCAGGTTGTTGTTGTGGCGAAGCCGATTGATTTCTCACGTCCCACCTTGTCACGCATTTTCTTCCCCTTTTCCCACGTGACCCGATCCTCCCCCCACCCAACAGGGGGGGCGCGGCTGGTGTGCGTGCAGCAGCAGGGCCCCACCTGCTTGTCTTGGCGCAGCATCCGCCGCCAGCTGTAGACAGACTCGGCGGCACCTTGACCTTGTGCTGTGCAGCCGTCGAGCTTTCTAGCCACAAACCTCCCAACGCCAACAACACATGACCCTCTTTTTCTTTTTTCTTTTTCTTCTTCTTCTTCTTTTCTTTTTCTTCTTTTTTCTTCTTCTTTTTTCTCTTCTTTTTTCTTCTTCTTCTTTTCTTCTTCTCTTCTTCTTCCTTTCTTCTTTCTTTCCCCTCCTCCTTCTTCTTCCCCCCCCCCTCTCTCTCTCTCTCTCTCTCTCT
>AFQZ01000391.1:0-41920 GCA_000222935.2 Aciculosporium take MAFF-241224
AAAAGACTTTTTTAGCTATATATCTAAGTAGCATAAGAGCTATATATTTAAGTAGTATATTAATAGTAACCCTATTTAATAATATAGTATTTAAGAGTTTAAAGCAAGCTAGTAGTAAGAAGACCTCCTTAGCTATATATTTAAGCAGTATAAGAGCTGTATATTTAAGTAGTATATTAATAATAACCCTATTTAATAATATAGTATTTAAGAGTTTAAAGCAAGCTAGTAGTAAGAAGACCTTCCTAGTTATATATTTAAGTAGTATAGGAGCTGTATATTTAAGTAGTATATTAATAGTAACCCTATTTAATAATATAGTATTTAAGAGTTTAAAGTAAGCTTATAGTAAAAAGACCTCTCTGGCTATATATTTATAAATATAGTTTATATAAGTATATAGTAATCTAGTAGTAAGACTAATAGTAATTAGAAAATAAAGTACTATTAAACATACTAAAAAGCTAGTAGGCAAACTTATTATAATAGTAATTTAAAAAGCATAAAAATAAGATCTATTATATAAAACGCAAATAGTACTGCTTAGTAGTAGTAATATAATAGTTAAAAAGAATATATTATCTAAAAAAACACCGCGGATACAACGTGGTATTACGCCTAAAACGGGAAAGAAGCACGGAATTGGATTTCTTATTATTAATTACCTCCCCTAGTAATAGCATATTATATAAGGGAAGTAAGCAGTATAAGGGGCATAATAATTAATAAATTTTTACATGGATCCGCAACTAATAAAGAATAAGGCACTACCTAGGAAGAAATATAGTATTAAGGAGAGAATTCTAAAGTAGTAGTAACATAGGAAAAACTAAAGAATAAAATAAAATTACTAAAGGAATTAATAATAAAAGTTATTTTAAAGGTAAAAATAATAAAAGTATAGGCTTTTATTAGAACTATTATATAAATTACTATAAATACAGGAGGGGAGATAGCCTAAATAAGAACTAGTATAGGAGGCTTATAAGCTTTAATTATAAAAGCAGTTAATAGTAAGGTAGAAACTATAGTTAAGAAGGCAGTTAAGGAGGTAATAAAGGCTATTTCTAGGACTAAATTAGCAGTTAGGGGGACTTAAGTAACTATTATAGCTTATAGAGCTATAGGGCAGAATATAATAATCCCTTTAGCCTAAATAGAGGGTATAGTAATACTAGCCTGCTATTACTAGAAAGTAATAGTAAAGGGAAACACTATTAGTAAGGCAGTTAGGAATAGATTACTAGGAAAGATTATAAAGGCAGTAAACAGCGCTATTAGCATAAAGGAGGCAGTAGTAGCATGCTAACTATAGAGTAAAGATATAGTTATTATATTTACTAAAGCAGAGAGAAAATAAAAGGAAAACACGGCCTAGGTAAGAGTTACCTTTAGACTTAAGGTAGAAGTAAACAGGAAGATATTTAGTGTAATTATTAAGGAATTCCTAATATAATTAACAAACCATATTATAATTAAAAATATAAGGAAGAATATTAAAAAGGAGAATGGTTTAAATATGGTAAAGATAATAGTATAAAAGCTAAAGGGAATAGTAATAAGGGCACTACTAGTAATTAGTATTAAGGGCACTAAGGTAGCAAACTGCCTATGCTATAAAGGAATAGTATACTAAGAGAGATTTTTAACGCTAAGCTATATAACAAGATAATCTACCTAAAGCAATATTATAACTGCTATAAGATTAGGTATATTACTAGGTACTATAAGGAGAAAGCAAGATATAGTAGGTATGCTACTAAAAAACACCTTAAGAGAGAGAGAACTTGCCTAATATTAACAGGTAAGGTATAGGAGAAATACTTAAATTATATAGGGGTATATTTAGTATAGTCTTAGCTATACTTAGTAAGTAATAATAAATAGTAGTAGGCAAGGGAGGCTTATGCTATAAGGCTGCTATTTTTCTGCAGCTATTAGTCAGAGGTTGTAATAGCTACTATAGGTAAGGGTTATTATAAAGAAAAGACTATGGGACTAATAGAAAGGTAGCTAAGAGAAAGGAGTATATAACTAAGGGGCCTTTTTGCAAAATAAACCTATAAGCTATGATTAGGATAACAGAGACTAGCAGAGGAAGGCATAATACTAGCATTTTTATAACTAACCAGAGGGCAAAATAATACCAGAGCCAGCCCAACTAGGGTGCTCTAAAGCATATAATAGAGTATATAATTAAGGTTATATACTAAAATACACAGAAGAAAAGCAATTTAGTATATCTAGTATTAGGGCATAATATTAGCCCTGAGGTAATAGCTATCTAGGAACCAGGAGGTTATAATAGTATACTGCTAAATCTATCTTAAGGGCACTATATATTAGTAATATATAGTAGAAGAATAGCAATTTATATATATTAAAAGGTTAAGACAGGACTTTAGATTATAGAAAGAGGGGAGGATTAGTGTAGTATTAAGCTATATAGAGTAGAGGTATATAATATCTATTTCCTAGCTTATAAAAGGGAGTAGTAAATACCTTTATAATACTTTACTAATACCTAGGCAAAGGGCTAGAGTGTGTTTATAAGAGACTTTAACTAATACCACCCCTTATAGGACAGATTTGGCTGAACCTCTTAGGGGTATAATAAGATGTTGGAATTTATAATAAGGTAGCAACTCGGCCTAGCTATGCCGTTTAAAGAAGTAATAAAAAGAAAACATGGCAGCAGGGACAGCACTATTAACTATATATGGACCACTTATAATGTTAGTATTAAATTTATTAGGCTAGTAGAAATCACCGGATCCGACTATATACCTTAGCTTATTAGCATTAGAATAAGCAAGGAATTAAGCAATAGCCTAGGGTTAGTCTAGGGTTAGAGGACAGCAAATAAGAACCTTATTATAGTAGAGGCTTTAAACAGGCTTAAAAAGAAGGAGTTAGAGCTCCTGCTATATAACTAATAGGAAATTAATAACTATGTGCAATAGCTTACCTAATAACTTACGGAAATAGCTAATATAGTAGCACCTAAATAACCTTAAGGTCATAGTAAACTATAGCCTTAGTAGAATAAAAGGGTAAAAAATGTAATAGTAGAGGCAAGATATACTAATAGGCAGTAGTAGTAACAATAGACATAGAAATTATAGCAGGCCTTAATAAAAGCTATAGGAAAATAAAATTACATAATCTTAAAGGAGAAGAGGAGTAGTTAGTAATAGGCAGTTAGTAAGGTATCTAGGTCTAAAGGGAGCCTCTAGACCCTAAAGCGCTAAGCCTGGCTATAAAGTAAACTTTCTCCTAAGATATAACAGGTTCTACTACTAACTTAGCTAGGAGATAACGGCAGGGAGGAGATAGTAGAGGTTATATATAAGGGTAAGGCAAAGGCATTTACAGAGAGGTTCTTTCCTTTATTTACAGCTAGGGCTTTAGGTCTAGAGATAAAAGCAGAGATAAGATACTATAGTAATAATTAGGTGGTTTCTATATTTATAGAGGAGGAAATTAAAGAAGTTATAAAGAATATAGCAAGTTAAAAAGCCCTAGAGCTAGACAAGCTGCTAACTGGTTTCCTTAAGCTATATAAAGCAGCCTTAATATTATGTTTAATATGCCTTGTAAATGCATACTGTAGTTTAGGACACTATCCGGCCTCCTTTTAATAAGTAAAGGTAGTAGTTTTATATAAACCTAGGAAAACCCCTAAGGAGTTAAGCAGACCAGGGGGGTAGAGGCTAATATTACTATTAAATATAATAGGAAAAGTGATTAAGAGAGCTATTATAAGGAGGATTACTATTATAATAAAGAAAGGCTATATACTACTGGACATATAAATAGGTAATAGGGCTAGCAGGTTAATAAAGGTAGCACTAAGCATACTAAAAAAGATTATAAGGATAGCATAGCATTACTAGGGAATAGCATTATTACTATAGCTAAATATTACTAGGGCATTTAACACTATTAGCTATAAATAATTAATCCGCACTATAAAGGAGTTAGGACTACTAGAGTAAATAGCTAAATAGGCACAGGGCTTTATATTAGAAAGAAGAGCATAATTAGTATTTAATAGACATATTACTAAGGAAATCCAAGTTACTACAGGGGTTCTACAAAGGTTACTAGCGTCTTCTATTCTCTTTTTGCTTTATATTACACTACTATATTAAAGACTAGCAGTAGTACAATTAACATTAATATTAGGGTTCTTAGATAATATAAACATTATAGCATATAAAAAAACAGCAAAGAAAACAAAAGTATAACTAGAAAAAGCCTAAAGAATATATAAGGAATAGTTAAAGGAATATAGGCTAAGGTTTAACCTAGGGAAGAGTAAGCTAATATACTTTATAAGGAAGAGGCAGGCGATTATAATGACAATATAACTTAAAAGAACAATAATATAACTAACACAATTAGCACAATTCCTAGGGGTTTAGATTTACTAGAAGCTTTATTAGTTAACCTATATAGAGAAGGTAAATGCTAAATTATTACAGCAGAAGTTAGTACTTATAGTATTAGCTATGTTTACATAGGGATGCCAACTAAAGTGTGCGAGATCCTTTTATACACAGGTAATAAGAAGCATAATAGCCTATAAAGCTGGGATATACTACACCTATAGTAAGTTAAAAGGGGTAGTATAGGGGGTAGTAAAGGCATTTATAAGGGAATAGAATAAATACTTAAGGCGTGTTATAGGAGCATATAAGGCAATACTAGTAATACTCTTAGAGATAAAAGCAGTAGTACTGCTAGTAGATTTATACCTTAATTATATTAAGTAATAATTCTACTAAAGACTTAAGGATAATAGCATAGGCAAGAAGATATAACAGGCCTATAATTTAATAGCATTGTAGCTATAATGCCAAGAAAGAGGCCGCTAATGCAATCACTATAAGGCGTTTCCTAATGCCCCCCCCCCCCTCCTTAGTAGCCTTATAGCCAGATAGGAATTAAAGAGGAAGTGGGAAAAACAGTAAATATAGCAGAGATATAAGGCTTAGGTAAGAAGAAAACAGGCAAAAGTAATAGTAGTAAATAAGGAACCTAACTTTAAAAGCATAAAAAAGATAATAAGGCTTTATAATAGCCTATTAAAGCATAAATCTACAGCCTTAGTATAGCTTTAAACAGAAAAGATAGGGCTAAATACCTTTCTTTATAATAGATAAATGCCTAAGGTAATATTACTAATATGTTAATACTAGGGAGGAAATAAGGATATCTACTACCTTATTCTGTTATGCCTAGAATATAACTATCTAAGGCTAATTCTAGCAGTGCCTATAATAAGAGACCCGCGGGAACTTAGGGCAGTGCTTAATAATAAGAAGCTAGTACTAAATATTATAAAGTAGGTGCTCTTAACTAGGTGACTTTAGCAGTATAGGTTAGCAGAGGAGCTTTATAAGGCATGGTAGATATACAATGCTAAGGCTAAGAAAGGGACTAAAGGTAACAGTAATAATAAAATAGAGGAGGAAGAGCTGGATTAGGAGGGGAGGTGCTTATAGGGGGTTTTTACTAATATACTAACCTTTTATATAAAGCACGACCACACTTCTGTTATTATTTATAGTTCCGGGGGAACTGGCAGATATCTTATACTAATAGTTAAAAACAATAAAGACTTTATATTAAAGGCTTAGCGGGAGCTATATAAAAGAATATGGGTTTTCTCCCCTATCTTAGCGTTTTTCCTATATTAAAAAGTTAGTTGATGAACTAGTTAGTGGCTTTAGCTACCTAGCGTACATGAATAATAATAATAATATAATAGTTAAAAAGCACTAAGTAATTAATAAAAATAGTTTATTATGTTTTAATATAAGAGTATATATACTAATAGGGATATATATAAAAATTTTAATGCTTACTTATAATAACCTTATAGTAGGATACTAAGGCATAAGTAAGATAATTTATAGAGTAGCTAAATAGTACTACTAGCTAGAATTATAAAAAGATATAAAAAACTATATAAGCTTATGCTTAAACAATTAAGTTAATAAGCCTAGGTTATACTGACCTTATAGTAAGTTAGCTATATTACTAATTTTTAGTAGACTTTTTTAAGAGATTTTTATAAACTTTATTACTAGCCTCCCCTTAATAAAACAAGCTAGTAAAAAGAAGCATAATATAATTCTTATTATTATAAATTAGTTCTTAAAATACGCACTATATATAGCTATATTTATAAGAATAATAAGTAGTAACCTTACTACTATCTTTCTTAAATATATATTTAAGAACTATAGTACGCTAAAAGGGATTATTTTAAATAAAGGGATAATATTTATTAGTAGTTTTTAGAGAACCTTTTACTACTTACTAGTAATTAAGTAACTACTTAGTACTACTTTCTACTTATAAATAAATAAATAAATAAAAAGGGTTAACTAAGTCCTAAAGCACTACCTTAAAGTATTTAGGGCATAAGAGTAAATAAATTAGAAAAACTACTTATATTTAGCTTAATATACTTATAATACTAGTAAGTACTTAGCTTATAGCTACTCTCTAGCAGAGTTATTATAAGGTTATTAACTAAGAGGCCTAAACTATATTATAAAGGCACTAGATATTATAAATGCATAAGCAAATATAAGGGTATAAGAATTATAATAATAATATAAGGCAACTAAGCATCTATTGCATATAACTTAAAAATAGTATATAAAGCACTATAATAAGAAAAGAGGCTTAATAAGTTTTTTACTAAGTAATTATATGCTTTTATTAACTAAGAATATTAACCTTTAATAACTAAGTAAGAAGCTTATAGTAAAGTATTTAGAACCTTTTAAGGTTTTAGAGAAAGTAGGTATATATAAACTAGCCTACTATCTAGAGCTCCTAGATAATATACGCCTGTATAATATATTTAATATTATAAGTTTAAAGCTATATAAAGGTTTAAATCCTAATAAGGCTATAGTAATATTATAGCTACTTATTTATAACTAGGAATTATATAAGATTAAGCAAATTATAATATATAAGTATTAAGGTAAGCAGTGTAAATACTTAGTAAAGTAAAAAGGCTATAATAAATTAGAGAATTCCTAGGTACTAAAAAGGAACTTTAATATATAAGATATTATAATAGATTATAAAAGGAAAATAATATTAAGATAGTAAAGTATATATATAATATATTATAGGAGATATTAGTAATACTTAAAGATACTTATCTTTATTAATAATAAACTAATAGCTACTAAAAGCACTATAATCTTACTACTAATAAGCTACTCTTATTTAAAGCTATTATTAGAGTTATTAGTACTTATAAAGTCAGATTTAATACTAAGTAATTTTAATATAGTATAAGGGATGGTTATAGGCATAACATATATAGTAAGGGGAATCTCTCTTATAGTAGGCTTATATAGCTAGTAATAAGTTAGCTATTATAAAGTTATAAATAGACTAAAAGATATATATATTCTTATTATATATATAAATATACTATAGGCAGTTAGCGATTTCTATTTATATAAGCATAGTAATATAGGTAATACCCTATAAGATTATAGTATGCTTATTATTTTTAAGCTTAAGCTTAATATCTGCCTAAAGACATATATATTAAGTATGTTTATAAATATTAGAATTTTTTGCCTTAGCTATTATAATAGCCAAATTCGCCTATACACTTATAATACCCTAGGAATTATTAGCAGTAGATTAACTATAATTAAGTAATAAACTTATAGGTATTTAATAGTAGTAGATACTATTAGTCTTTTTCTTTATTTTTTTAAACATTTTCTAGTAGAGAATACTAATTGCAGGGCTCGTGTTCATTTATATAGGTATTTAGCAGCTAGTTAGTAGTAATTAAAACAGGAATAATCATAGGGAACTAACGCTATTATACTCCTCATTATTTTTAGAGTAATAAGAGCATTTTATGCTATAGGCTATAATAATTAGTAATAGGATAGTAAAGTATAAGTAGTATACTTACTATTATATATCTTCCTATAGGGCTTAGGAATAATAATATGCTTAAGAATATATATAAGTTTAGTATTATTAAGCTTTAGAAAGATTTACTAAGTTACTACTATATAGCTATAATAATAATAAGGAATTTTTTAGATTCTAGTAGTAGGTTAACTATAGCCTAAGGGCATAAGTATTTAAATAATATATTAACTAACTTTAAAAACAGGTATTATAATATCTGGCTTACTAAGAGCAGAAGGGGAAGCTATAAAAGAAAAAGCAGGAGATTAACTAGTATAAGGTATAATAACTAGTAATTATTAGCTATAAGCAAGTAGTGCATATATAATATTAAGTATATAACTTATTAAATAAATAGGACAGACAAGGGAGATAATAATAACATTAAAATCTATATATATATTAATAAAAAGAAAGCAATAATAGTAGCTAAGCTATAAGAAAGTAAAAACATAGTAGTAATAAAAAATAACATATAAGTAAATAATAATAAAGAAAAAAGAAAAAAATAGGCTAAAGAGAGAGGGGAAAAGACCTTCTTATAGCTGGATAGTTAGACTACTAATCTGATGTGCACGCCTGGATTAATAATATTATTTATATAATCAGGCACTAAGGTACTTAGGAGCAATTTCTTTATAAGTAGTATTAATATTATAATAAAGTAGTAAGCTATAAGCTAATATAAGCAGAGTAAGACAGCTTTAATAACAAGAGAGAGTTAGAAGTAAACTATAAGTAATAAGAAAAAAACGGCTTTAAGTCTAGTAGGCTTAGTAATGTTATAAAGTTAATATTAAGAATAAGTATAAGCTAAAACCTAGTAAAGACCTTACTATAAGGTTATTATAAGATTAGATTTACTGTTAAAAAGACAGAAAGCAGGGTAGGCTTAATATAATATATATATGTTTAGTAAAGTTATAATAAATAATAATATATAAGTTATATATTTAAGAAAAGGGGCTTATTAGGTTATAGTAAGGGAGTTATAAGAGAGTAAAGACTAAGGCCTAGGACTACCTATAGTAATTAAGAGTAATTACAGATAAGAGGAGGTACTTTATTAGGAAAGTTATAAGATAAGAGCATAAGGATATAAAGACTTACTAAGGTAAGCCATGCCCTAGCTATACACAGGTATATAGGGGGACAGGCCTTATAAAAAAATAAAGAGGCCAGTAAATATAACATTTATATTACTAACCCTATCTATAGCTATCTAGCTTTAAGTACGCTTAACTACAGCCTTCACTCTACTAGTAGACCTCCAACCATGACAATATGACGGATTTGTCGTATAGATAGTAAAAAGAGAACAACCTTATATAATACACTTAACTAAATAACTTATAACAGTTTAAACAGGTACGTCTAATAACTATTTTATAATTATATTAATAACAGCTCTACGGTTACTTCTAACTAACTACATAATGATATTACTATATATTAACTTATAGTAATTACTTACGTCCTTTATATAAGGTTTTAACTAAAAATTAAGGACTTACTGCTTTTAGTTAGTAAGACATACTAAGTTAAATTACTAAATTACTAGGCTTTAATTAGTAAGACTATATTAGTTACAGAGTTAGGGTTACTATTATTAATAAGCAAGGCAGTATACTAAAACATTAGATTTACTACCTATAAGCAAGGCTATAAGCTAAGAGGTAAGAAGGATTTAATAGAACTTATGTTTAAATTAATAAGCTAGCGCCAGGTATTAAATAACTACTAAATACATATTATAACTATTACTAAGGGAGAGCTTTACTATGTTTATACCTGTGATGGATTCGAGCTCAAAGCTCGGATCTATACAGCTAAAGAGCAAACGGCTTTACATAAGTAATACATAAACAGCTTAGGCCTTAGTTATATATATAACTATAAAGGCAGGGTTATAAAAATTAGATAAATCTTTTACTTCTCTTCTTCTTTATAAATAATATTCTTATTTAAGTTACTAACTTTATAGTAGTATTTTAGCAAGACTATAACATATATTATTTATCCTTTTATTATCTGCCCTAGAAATCTTAGCAGATATAATATAGTATACTTATAATAAATAGGATAATAATAAATATAGTGTAACCTAATACTATAGCTAACCTAGCTAAGACAAGTGCTATACAGAAACTGCTATGCCTTTAACATATAGTAATAGCACAGGAAATGATAAACTAGAATATAGTAAATTAAATTACTAAGCTAAAATAATAGCTATAAATAGTATCTGCTTTAGCTGTATTTTTTACTACTAATACAAGCGCTTTAGGCATAGGTAAATAGTAGGTAGCCTTAATAAAGGTAAAACTAAAGAGAAAACCCCTTTATTAGGAGAGTCACAAGACAACAGAGTAAGGGTACGGAGACCTACTAGGGCAAGCCGCGCCCTAGCTGTGCATAGGTATATAAGGGGACAGGCCTTATAAAGAGATAAAAAGGCTAGCAAATATAATATTTATATTACTAACCCTATTTACAGCTATTTAGCTTTAAGTATGCTTAACTATAGCCTTTACTTTATTAGTAAACCTTTAACTATAATAAAATATTTGCTTTTTCTTATAGAAATAGTAAACTATTAGCTTAGTAAAAATATTAATTTAAAAAATAAATATATAAGTAAGCAGCTGTAATAATATAGTAATTACATAGGTATTAAATAAACTTGATAAAAATAAAAGTAGCTTTAGTATTACTATAGTATAAGATATTATACTATAGCTAAAAACCCCTTATACTTATATTAAAGAGTAAAATAAAAAAACCTATAAAAATAAAACAAACTTGCCTTAATAGCACTATAAGTAATTAGTATTACTAGCTTAAACCTTAGTATACCTAAATCTAAGATATTAATATATAGGCTAATAAAGAAAAAAAGTTAGATTAAGAACTTAAGGAAGCTATAAAGAAGCTATGCCTTATATAAAAGTATATGTAACTTAAGAAAATATAATAAAACTTAATAAACCCCTTAATAACTATACTAGAGAAGCCTAGTTTAACTGCTTTTTTTTTAAATAAACACTTTAGGTAATTAATTAATAGTAACTTACGTATAATATAGCCTTGTAAAAGTATAATTAAAAGCCCTAGTTTATAAGGAAAATAGCTATAAAAACTTATAATCCTTTCTTATAAACTTAAATATAGCTTTTATTATAAATAAAGCAACCTTTATAAATAACTTAACTAAGGTTGCCTATACTAATAGCTGCTTAGTAAAGAAAGCAAAGTAATAATAAAATAGGTATATAGCTATAAATAGAATTATAAACTTTAATAATTATAGCTAAAAGGACTTTATTATATAGCTAAAGAATAGAGTAATAAATAAGAATATATATTACTTAAAAGCAATAAAGTTATTACTAGAGTTATAGTAATAAGATAATTAGCTATTTATAGCATTTATTAAGATTTAAAGAAAAATAAAGGGGAAGTTACTGTTACGTGGTGGTATCGTCACGTAGTTGGTTGGAAGCAACCGTGAAGCTGTTATTAACGTTATTATAAAATGGTCATTAAACGCACCTATATATACTACTATTAAGTTATATAGTTAAGTACATTCTGTATAAGTTATTATTATTCTTGTGTCTTACTAGCTATATAACAAATCCATCCTATATAGGTAGGGATCTAATATTACAGATTATTCCATAATAAGTGCCCCTACCTTAAAAATAACTGTCCTAGTTATTCTCTAGATCTATCTAAGCTAGTGTTAATATATACAAAGAAAAACTTTTATTTATAAAAAAAAGCAATTTAATCTGTAAAGTATTCTCTCTATATTAGTCTGGTTGCATCTAATCTGCTAGAAATGTTGCTTAATAATAGTAACTAACCTAATAATAACTACTTATAAAATTTAAAGATAAATAAACATCTTAGTTTAAGCAAAATAAACTATAATAAAAGGAAATTCAATCTAGGTAGTATAAACCTATTAACTATAGTTAAATCTATCCTAGATATATCTAAATATCTACTTCTTAAAGTCCTTATCTATATAAGTCTTATAAATTTATACTATAATCTGTTAATAGAGATATAGATTATAAAACGTCTTTATCTACTTATGTTATTATAGCTATAAGTAGCTTATTAGAGAGTAACTATTATTACTAGTAACCTTAGGTTATATACTTCTAAGAGTTGCCATATTATAAGTAAAACTCTTGTTTATAGTATTATAGTTATATTATAATAATGCTGCTAACTTTAGACTATAGTAATAACTTACGTAAAAAAATAGAAAAGACTTAGGTTAAACTAAAAATAAAACATTATGCCTCTAAAGACCTAGTAGACTAATAAAGGAAAGCTATATAAAGGGGAAAGAGTTAGGCTATAAGAAGAGAGGCTTTCCTCTTAGATATAAGAGAGGTAGCCCGTGCCCTTCCTTAAGGTGTGTTAGATATCTTAAGTTATCCTTTGCTTCTAACTTTATATATAAAGGTCCTTTATACATTTAAACCAGGTATATTAAAGGTAATTCCATAGGGGTCATTAGGGCATTATTACTTTTAGGCAGAAGACAGCCACTAGCTATGCTAATTTATCCTTACTAAAGGTAAATTTTCCTATATCTAAGCTATATAACACAGTAACTATAAGGGAAGCAACAGTCCTCTAAATATAACTTTTCCTGTAATTAATTCATCTGCTAAGGTACCCTTTACAATACAGCTAAATCTTTAATCCAAGCTATACATTTTATAATTAAACAGTAATCTGCCTAGAGCCACGCGATTTTAGGGGCTGCTTCTAACGTTAGATAGCACAATATATTAGCAAAATTTTTAGTCCGTATGCTACTGTATAAGGGTCTCCTATTTATTTAATGTCTTAGCTAATCCCGCGTTCTTAGTTGCAGATTCCGTTATTGTTTTCTGCCTTTTTATAGCGCTGCTAATATTATGCCTATTTTTAAAAGGTATCTTTTATTTTGCCTTTTTAGGTAATTACTTAAATAAGCTTATGTTTAATATAATTGCCTTTATTACTTCTATAGCTAACCTTATTCTTCTTTTAGTAAGTAAATTTAGTTTAACCAGGCTAGTTAACTTCTTGCTTCTTATAAGTAAGGTTGTCTTTCTAGCTATAGATTCTAGCAGAGAGGTTTAAGGAGTAGGCCTAGTAGTCTTTATATTTCTAGCCTTATTTTTTATTATTACTACTCTAGCTAAGGTTATTATAATTTACCTATTAATAATCTTAAGAATAGCTTTTACTATACTAAAGGCCTCCTTATAGGCCTTAATATCTCCTTTAAGTATATTAGTTCTATTTTTAAGTTTACTAAATTATATATTAATAGCTTAGTTTACTAACCTTAACTTTATTTCCTTTAGGACAGTCTTTTTAGCTACTACTTTGCTTATTAGCTTATATTATTTAGCTAAACCTTAGATTAAATTCCTTTAGTCCACTAGTTTCTTCTTTAGTGTGTTAGTATCCTATTAAGTAGTTACAGTTCTATGCTCTTTACTAGCATTAATAATTACTTATTAAAAACCTATGCTTAAAAGATTAACCTGTCTTATAGTAGCTAGGGCCCTAGCTATAGAGCTGTTAATACCTTTTAACTTATTATAATATCTAGCTATAAGCACTTTCTCTTTTAATAGTAATCCTAGTTATTACTCTTTAGATCTGGCTTAGTTGTCTGTTTATCTGCTATTAAGGAATTATACTACTGTTTGCTTAATGTGGAGTTTAACATTCTAAATAACTAGGGTATTAGCTAGGCATTTGGTTTTCTTCTACCTATTATTATTAGCTACTAGAGTTAATTCCTCTATAAGGAAAATCTGTTACACTACTTTAATCTATAGTATGTATATAGGGTCTAAAAAAAAAAGACAACAGAGTTGGAAATTCAACACCGCGGATACGACGCGGTATTACGCCTAAAACAAAAAAGAAGCATAGAATCAGATTCCTTATTATTAATTACCCCTCCTAGTAATAGCATATTACATAAGGGGAGTAAGCAGTATAAGGGGTATAATAATTAATAAATTTTCATATAAATCCACAACTAATAAAGAATAAGGCACTACCTAGGAAGAAATATAATATTAAGGAAAGAATTCTAAAGTAATAATAGCATAAGAAAAACTAAAGAATAAAATAAAATTACTAAAGGAATTAATAATAAAAGTTATCCTAAAGATAAAAATAATAAAAGTATAGGCTTTTATTAAAACTTTTATATAAATTACTATAAATATAAAAGGGGAGATAGCCTAAGCAAGAACTAATACAGGAGGCCTATAGGCCTTAATTATAAAAGCAGTTAGTAGCAGAGTAGAAACCATAGTTAAGAAGGCAGTTAAGGAGGTAATAAAGGCTGTTTATAGGATTAGATTAGTAGTTAGGGGGACTTAAGTAAATATTATAGCTTATAAAGTTATAAGGCAGAATATAATAATACCTTTAGCCTAAACAGAGGGTATAGTAATACTAGCCTGCTATTACCAGAAAGCACTAGTAAAGGGAAGCACTATTAGTAAGGCAGTTAGGAACAGATTACTAGGAGAGATTATAAAGGCAGTAAACAGCGCTATTAGCATAAAGAAGGCAGTAGTAGCATGCTAATTATAGAGTAGAGATATAGTTATTATATTTATAAAAGCAGGGAGGAAATAAAAAGAAAACACAGCCTAGGTAGGAGTTGCCTTTAGACCTAAGGCAGAAGTAAATAGGAAGATGTTTAGTATGATTATTAAGGGATTTCTAATATAATTAATAAACCATATTATAATTAAGAATATTAGGAAGAACATTAAAAAGGAGAATGGATTAAATATGGTAAAGATAACAGTACAGAAGCTAAGAGGAACAGCGATAAGGGCACTATTAGTGATTAGTATTAAGGGCATTAAGGCAGCGAACTAACTATACTATAGGGGAATAGTATACTAAGCAGAGATTTTTAATACTAAGCTATATAATAAGATGATTTACCTAAAGCAATATTATAACTATTATAAGATTAGATATATTGCTAGATACTATAAAAAGAAAGCAAGATATAGCAGGTATGCTACTAGAAAACACCCTAAGGAAGAAAGGACTTGCCTGATATTAATAGGCAAGGTATAGGAGAGATACTTAAATTATACAGGGGCACATTTAGTATAGTCTTAACTATACTTAGTAAGCAATAAGAGATAGCAGTAGGCTAGGGAGGCTTATGCTATAAGGCTGCTATTCTTCCATAACTATTAGTTAAAGGTTACAACAGCTATTATAGGTAAGGGTTATTAAGGAGAAGAAACCAGGGGACTAACAGAGAAGCAGCTAAGAGGAAGGAGCATATAACTAAGGGGCCCTTTTGCAAGACAAACCTATAAGCTAAGATTAGGATAACAGAGACCGGCAGAAAAAGGCATAATACTAGCCTTTTTACAGCCGACTAAAGGGCTAACAATACCGGAGCCAGCCTAACTAGGGTGCTCTAAAGCATACAATAGGGTATATAATTAAGGTTATATACTAGAATATACAGAAGAAAAGCAATCTAGTACATCTAGCGTTAGGGCATAACATTAGCCCTAAGGTAATAGCTATCTAGAAACCAGAAAGCTATAATAGTATACTACTAAATCTATCTTAGGGACACTATATATTAGTAATATATAGCAGAAGAATAGCAATTTATATATACTAAAAGGTTAAGACAGAACTTTAAACTATAGGGAGGGGGGAGGATTAGTATAGTATTAAGCTATATAGAGTAGAGATATATAATATTTATTCCCTGGCTTATAAAAGGAAGTGGTAGATACCTTTATAACACTTTGCTAATACCTAGGTAAAGGGCTAGAGTATGTTTATAGGGGACTTTAACTAATATCACCCCTTATAGGACAGATTTAGCTAAATATCTCTAGGGCATAATAAGATATTAGAATTTATAACAAGGTAGTAACTCGGCCTAGCTATGCCGTTTAGGGAAGTAATAAGGAGAGAACATAGCAGTAGGGATAGCACTATTAATTATATGTAGACCACTTATAACGTTAGTGTTAAATTTATTAGGCTAGTAGAAATCGCCGGATCCGACTATATGCCCTAGCTTATTAGCATTAGGATAAATAAGGAATTAAGCAATAGCCTAGGGTTAGTCCGGGGTTAGAGGACAGCGGACGAGAACCTTATTATAATAAAGGCTTTAAACAGGCTTAGAAAGAAAGGGTTAAAGCTTCTGCTATATAACTAGTAAGAAATTAATAACTATATGTAGTAGCTTACCTAACAGCTTATGGAGATAGCTAATATAGTAGCATTTAAGCAACCTTAAGGGTATAGCAAACCATAGCCTTAGTAGAATAAAAGGGTAAGGAATATAATAGTAAAGGTAAGATGTGCTAATAGGTAGTAGCAGTAATAACAGACGTAGGAAGCATAGCAGGCCTTAATAAAAGCTATAAAAAAACAGGATTATGTTATCTTAGAGAAAAAGAGAAATAGCTAGCAATAGGTAGTTAGCAAGTTATTTAGGTCTAAAGGAAGTCTTTAGACCCTAGAGCATTAGGCCTAGCTATAGAGTGGACTTCCTCCTAAAAGGCAACAGGTCCTACTACTAACCCGGCTAGGAGATGATAGTAGGGAGGAGATAGTAAAGGTTATATATAAGGGTAAGGCAAGGGTATTTACAGAGAGGTTCTTCCCTCCATCCGTAGCTAGGGCTTTAGGTCTAAAGGCAGAGGAGGGGATAAAATACTATAATAATAATTAGGTAGTTCCTGTGTTTACAGAGGAGAAAATTAAAGAGGTTATAAAGAATATAGTAAGTTAAAAAGCCCTAGGACCGGATAAGCTGCTAATGGGTTTCCTTAAGCTATGCAGAGCAGCCCTAATATTATGTTTAACACGCCTTGTAAATGCTTGCTATAGCTTAGGATATTATCTAGCCTCCTTCTAATAAGTAAAGGTAATAGTTTTATATAAACCTAGGAAGTCCCCTAAGGAGTTAGGCAGACCAGGGGGGTAAAGGCCGATATTACTGTTAAATATAATAAGCAAAGTAATTAAGAGAGCTATTATAAGGAGAATTATTATTATAGTAAAGGAAGGCTATATACTACTAGACATGCAAATAGGCAATAGGGCTGGCAGATTAATAGAAATAGCACTAAGTATACTAAAAGAGATTATAAAAATAGCATGGCATTACTAGGGAATAGCATTATTATTATAGCTAGATATTACTAGGGCGTTTAACACTATTAGCTATAAACGATTAATCTGCACTATAAAGGAGTTAGAACTGCTAGGGTGGATGGCCAGATAGGCACAAGGCTTTATATTAAAAAGGAGAGCATAATTGGCATTTAATAGACATATTACTAAAGAAATCCAAGTTACTACAGGGGTTCTATAAGGGTTACTAGCATCTCCTATCCTCTTCCTGCTTTATATTATGCCACTATATTAAAGACTAGTAGCAGCAAAATTAACATTAATGTTAGGGTTCTTGGATAATATAAACATTATAGTATATAGAAAAACAGCAGAGAAGACAAAAGTACAACTAGAAAGAGCCTAGAGAATATATAAGGAGTAGTTAAAGGAGTATAGGCTAAGGTTTAACCTAGGAAAGAGCAAGCTAATATACTTTATAAGGAAGAGGCAGGTAATTATAATAATAATCTGACTTAAAAGAGTAATAATATAACTAACATAATCAGCGCAATTCCTAGGGGTTTGGATTTACTAAAAGCTTTGTTAGTTAACCTATATAGAGAAGGTAAATACTAAATTATTATAGTAGAAATTAGCGCTCATAGTGCTAGCTGTGTCTATATAGGAATGCCGACTAGAGTGTGCAAGATCCCTTTATATATAGGTAATAAGAAGCATAATAGCCTATAAAGCTAGGATATACCACACCTATAGCAAGCTAAAAGGGGTAGTACAGGGGGTAGTAAAGGTATTTATAAGGGAACAGAATAAATGCTTAAGGCAGATTATAAGGGCATATAAGGCAATACTAGTAATACTCTTAAAGATAAAAGCAGTAGTGCTACTAGTAGATCTGTACCTTAATTATATTAAACAACAATTTTACTAAAGACTTAAGGATAGTAGCATAGGCAAGAAGATATAGCAGGCCTGTAATTTAATAGCATTATAGCTATAACGCCAAGGAAGAGGCCGCTGATGTAATCGCTATAAGGCGTTTTTTAATGCCCCCCCCCCCCCTCCCTAGCAGCCTTATAGCTAGATAGGAATTAGAGAGGGAGTAGGAAAAATAGTAGATCTAGCAGAGGCATAAGGCTTAGGTAAGAAGAGAACAGGTAAAAGCAATAGTAGTAAATAAGGAACCTAACTTTAAGAGCATAAAAAAGATAGTAAAGCTCTATAATAGCCTGCTTAAGTATAAATCTACAGCCCTAGTTTAGCTTTAAACGGAAAAAATAAGGCTAAATACCTTCCTTTATAACAAACAGGTGCCTAAGGTAACTTTACTAATATGCTAATACTAGGGAGAAAATAAGAATATCTACTACCTTATCCTGTTATGCCTAGAATATAACTATCTAAGACTGATTCTAGTAGTGCCTATAATAAGAGATCCGCGGGAACTTAGGGCAGCACTTAATAATAAGAAGCTAGCACTAAATATTATAAAGTGGGTGCTTTTAACTAAGCAACTTTAGTAGTACAGGTTAGCAGAGGAGCTTAGTAAGGCATAGTAGATACATAATAATAAGGCTAAGAAAGGGACCAAAGGTAACAAAAACAACAGGATAGAGAAGGAAGAGCTAGACTAGAAGGGAAGGTGCTTATAGGGGGTTTTTACTAACATACTAACCTTTTATATAAAGCATAACTACACTTCTGTTATTGTCTGCAGTTCCGGGGAACTAGCAGATATCTTATACTAATAGTTAGAAACAATAAAGACTTTATATTAAAGGCTTAGCAGGAGCTATATAGAAGAATATGGGTTTTCTCCCCTATCTTAGGGTTTTTCCTATATTAAGAAGTTAGTTAATGAACTAGTTAGTGGCTCTAGCTACCTAGCGTACATGAATAATAGTATATAGGGTCTATCTTTATAATAAAAAATCTATTTCTATTAAATTATACCCCTTAGGCTATAAAACTTTAGAGCAGGTGTAGATAGCGTCTATTATGATTTATATGCCATCTCTAGCCTAATATTATTATATACTAAAAGGCTTTAGTCTTATATCTCCTTTTATAAATAATATTATCTCTTAATACTAATAGTATTTATTTATATAACTAAAACAGTAAATTAGCTTACTAAAGTTTAGTTTCTTTAGTTTATCCTGTATTTTTTATATAGTTATAAGAGGATTTTAACTTAGACTGCTAGCAGGGATCTCTTTAGTTATAAGGGTATTAATAATTATCTTACCCTTTCTTATACTTTAAAGGCACTTTACTACTATTTATCCTCTAAGGCTAAGCATCTTTCTAAATATATTAATATTAAAAATATTATTATTATAGTTTATATTTGCTTTAAAGTCCTTATTCTTATCCTTAGCTATGGTCTCTATATAGCGTTAATAGGCTATTATTAGGTTAGTATATACCTTTTCCCTTTACTTATCTTCTTAGTAAGCCTTAGCTATTTAGTTATAAAAAATAAAAATAATATCCCTAGCTACTCTTATTTAGTTCCCTTTAGGCAATAGCTTTACTAACCTAGTTATTATTTTTTACTTTTTTTTATAAAATAGTAAAAACTTAACTAAAATATTAGAAATAAAAACCTATATATAAAACTTATTCTTTATATTTTTTATAATATATATTAGAATTAACTAAGAGAGGGTAATAAAAGTTAAAATATAAAATAAAATAATAGAAAAACTCAAAGTATATAATGATTAAAATTAAGAAAAGAAGGTTAAAGAAAGAGGGAAAAAAAAAGGGAATTCTAGTATATTAGAAGGTGTAGATAAGGGGTTAAGTAAAAAGTGAAGTGAAAATATAAGTGGTGTTATAGGGAAAATAAGGTCACGTGTTTCTACTAGTAGTGATTACATTAGGTCCTATAGGATGTTAGATCCTGCTAACCTTAAGGCATTATTAGCACTCCTGCCTTATAATCCCCTTTTTCTTATACTCCTTATCCTAGTTAATTAAATGCTCCTTTAGATATTTATTTATTAACTTTAATACATTTATCTTTATCTTACTTTTATTAATTTACTAGTTATTTTTAGCAGTATATCCTTTTTATCTTATAAGGTAAGCTACCTTAGGGCTTTATCCCTTAGTATAGTAGATTTTTACCTTATATAAGATAATCTGCTTAATCTCCTAGTAATTAGCTTTGCTGCTTCTTTTTAAATTAATTAGTAAAGAGGGTGTTTCCTCTCTACTAAAGAGATCTTTACTTTAGTGTGGTTTCTATATGTATATAATTAATACTACTAGATGCACTCTTAAGGTTAACAGAAATTTAAGTTAGTATAATAAAGGATTTACCTTTTTAAGAACCTTATATAGTCCTGCTCTCTATAGTAACCACTTTTTCTTTAGCCTTTCTAAAAGCTAGTATTCTTTATATAGTTATAAGTATACTATGTCTTTAACGTTAATATTTACTAGGTTATGTTAGAAATTATATCTAATTTTAGATAGTATAGCAGTAGTAGTTATTATAAGTTAAGCCTCTCTCTAATAAAGCTTATAAGTGCTTTTAGGTCCTCTTCCCCTAACTATATATTAGAAATTGCTTGCTTTAGAAGAAGGTTAATTAGGTCCAGTAGTTTAAGCCTATATAACAACTTATTAAGTAACTAGTTAATAGCTATAGCTACTATATTATTAAGATAGTGCTATAAAGCTAAAAGGATTAATACCTATAATACTATTAGATTTATTATTATATAATAGTAAATAGCTATTATTATAGTTTAATTCTTCTGTTTAGCTACTCTATCTATCTATAGGTAGTAGGCAGTTACTATTAGAAATTTAACTCCTAGCTTAGTAAATATTACCTACTAAACCTTAAAAATGAATTTAAGGTCCCTGTTACTAACTATTTACCTTAGTAGTCCCTAGTTTATAATGTACAGGGCTTAAAGAAGCAGTTCTGCCTATATAGATACTAAATATATTATATTCCCTAGGATTAAAAGGGTTCTCTTACTAAATAAACAGTTTATTAGGCAAAGGGAATTATACTTTAAGTATCCTTTTATAGCCTATATAGTGTTTACTAAGTCTACCTCTGGCATATTAGTAATAAAGTCTAGAGGAATTATATAAAAAGGCATTAGTTTTAACTATAAAGGTCTTATTTTTCTAGTTGCTTTATTTCTTAAGATAGAGTTCTCTTAATAAGTTGTATAATATGCTATATACTCCTGGATTTACTTAGATATCTTTAGAAAATAAATACTATATAGACCTTTTATTATTCTGCTAATTTTAAAGTAGTAATAGTTATTATGCATAGTTCTTAGCATAGTTTTAACATAGCTGCTTAGAATATATAGTTATTTAAGCCCTTCTTTATTCTTATAATAAAGTAGGCCCTTATTTATAAGGTCCTAGCTATAGAGTAGAATATATAGTTAGTTCTGTCCTTGCTTTAACTGCTTTTACTAGAAATCCTTAATGCTCTTAATTATATAATAATATTATAGGTTAAATTTATACCCTACTAATATCTCCTTCTTTAATAAGTTATTTATTACAGCTACTGCCTAGTAATTTTAATAGAAGTATACATAGGCATTTAATTTATTATATATACTATAGTTTATAGCCTTATAGTAGCCAACCTTTACTAGGAGTTATAATAAGGTATTAGATATAATATAAAGAACTCCTAGCATATGGGTTACTTATAATTTAAACTATAATAAATAATTCGCTATCTTGGCTAATTTTAGGTTAGCCTTGTTAAGGTCTATTATAGCTAAAGAGGTGTGTTTAATAATTCCTTTAGCAGACGCATAGTTAGTTAGGATATTAACTAGATAACGGTTAGATTAAGCTATTTTTTATAGTTTTGCATTACCTAAGCAATTATAGCTATCTCTACCTTAGTTAATCTATACTGCTTTTTAGCTATAAATATTAAATAAAAGAGAAAAAGAATTAAATAAAGTTTTATAGCTGTAATATCCTTTTTAGGTATGCTTTTTCTATCCTACTCCTTATATAGTTAGAAAGTATATAGGCTAAAACCTTTCTTATAAGCATTAATCTTAAAAAATAATAGTCGCTTTAAATTATAGTATTATAATAGTATTTTCTTATAAAGCATGGTTTTTAGTGCTTTAAAGGCCACTTTCTTATCTTTTATAGAAATAAAGGATTTTTCTTATGCCTTTCTCTTATACACCTGCTTTAAAGCTCCTACTAGTAACTCATTATATTCCTAAAGTTTACACACAAGTGCTGTCTTTTAGGTTTATAGTAGTTAGATTTATAAGTTAAACTAAGGGATTCCTGCTCTAAGGAATCCTACTATACTAATAAAGGTTTCTAAGGTTAATAAGTTATAAGGAATTTCTATTTATTAAAACGACTTAATCTTGTTGTTTATATTAATAATTCTGTTAGTATTAACTATAAAGCTAAGAAGTTGGATTAAGTAATATTTAATAAAAGATTTAGTTATAGTAATATATAACTTATTTTCCTCTAGGACTTTTAAGATTATTTTAAGGTGTTTAAGATAATCCTTAAGGGTGTTAGAAAAGATAATAATATTATTAATATAAACACAAATAAAACTTCAGTATAGTTAGAAAATGCAATCTATAAATTATTATATAAAGGCCGGAGAATTCTTATACCCTATTAATGCAACTTACAATGCTTCTAGCCTTTTTTTAGAGATTACTATTATATAATTCTAGTGTTCCTCTTATACTAAAAGCTAGTAGAAAAAACCTGTTATATTAAAAATCGATTTCTACTCTTTACTATAAGTATCCTATATAATATTACCTTAGTCTAGCAATAGATACACATCTAGCATAGTAATATTATTAAGAGGTCTGGCATTTATAAGAACTTAACCTTTCTTAGTCTTCTTTATGTCTTTCTAAATAATAAAACCAGAGCAGGCCATAGGTACTAGCTTTATTAACTAAAATATCCTGCTTACTAAGTATATAGCATTATAGACTTTAGCGAATTTCTCCTAGTTTTTATACCTAAGAGGGTACTTCCTTACTAGCTTAACCTAGTTCTGCTAGCTATTAATAAAGTTAACTCTTATCTTATCTTCTTTTAGTATTAATACTACTTCTTTATTATAATAAATATCATACTTATTAGTTAAATCCTGTAACTTAGTAGCTACTTTTAGATTAATATTAGTAATTTATACTCTAAACTTATTCTTAATAAAAGGTATATCCTCTAAGCAAGATACTTTATATAATAAAATACCTCTATTAATAACTTTAGGATCTAGGTTATTATTAAATTTTTCTGGACTCTTTTTTATCTTTTCTGTCTTAATATCTTTACTAAAAAATACTATATACTAGTGGATGTCCGAAATAGCAAAATTTAAATTAAGGCTTATAGCTGCCTGAAGTTAACTAACCTTACTATTCTGCTTAATTTACATGGCTTTATTAGAGTTATTTACTACTAGTATTCTTTTCTTATCTTCTTAGTTAAGAATGTTATTTAGAAAGATAAAATTAGAAGATATAATGTAATAAATACTAGTTTTCTCTTTACTAGGAAGATCCTTCTATATTACTAGCACTTAATATGTTAAGTTTAGTAGAATTATAATATTATGTGTTGCTATTACCTGTTAAGCTGGTATGTAGTAAGCGTTTTAAAACATCTGTCCTGGTATTATTATATTATATACTAACCTAAAAACCAACCTTAAATTAATAAAATTAATTTTTACTCTAAAGCTATAAAGGAAACTTATGCTAATTAATAATTTTAGTCCTAGATTTAGCATAATATCTGTAGTTACTATAAAGTAACCTTAGATGTTTTTTCCTCTTATAATTCCTAAAATATAAAAGTTAAAAGTAGCTCTTTTTATAATAATAAAGGCTAAAGCTACTCTTATTACTAGTTTTAAGTCTTACTTCTCCTACTTTATATTTATTCTATATTACTAAAGCTACTATTTATCTGCTAAAATTCATAATATTCCGGTGTTTATACAGATTATATAGTTAGGTCCTTTATTATAAAATTAAATTAGTATTTTAAGAAAGGTATTTATCTGCTTTCTTTTTTTAATATTAATTTACTATAGTCTAAATACTGCCTTAATTACCTAGTCTTCTTATAGACCTTTTATTAAAATTAGCTTATTTAAACTTTAAGTTATAGTGTTTTATATAATATTAACTCTAGTTATAAAAGCTTTAATAATTTCCTTCTCTTCCTTAGGCTCTTCCTGCCTTCTTCTATTAAGAGCCTTTATTTTACTAGTTTTTACAGTTAAAGAAGTAGGATTCTCCTAGTCTAAGTCTCCCTCCTTTACTATATAAAAAGCGCTAATAAAGTTAGATTTAACCTCTCCTTTATTAGAGTTATAGTTAAATATTAGGTATGCCTTACCACCTTCTGCTGTAAAGTATATGTTTGTAAAGTTAGACTTATTATATTTATTATCCTTTAATAGACTTCCTTCTCTAGCTAAATAGTATCCAGAGTTTACTAAATGCTACTCTTACTCTTTAGTGTTAGAATTATTATCTAAAACTATAACTTTATAGGATTCCTGGTTTAAATGCTTTTATTGCCTAAATTATCTTAAGTAGAATTAATCCCCTTAGTAAGGGTTCTATTATTCTCTAAATTAATTCCCTCTTTAATTTTCTTTCTTTAAGGATCTTTCTTTTTCTTTATTATCTTCTTAAGATTTATTTTCTTAACTATAGGCCCTGCCTTCCTTAGTCTAAGGGTCTGCTTTCTTTATTATAAGGTCCTTTTTTTTAACTTTTAGTTAGTATAGTCTGTTATTATTATACTACTAAAACCTTTAAGGTTAATTCTAGTCCTATTATGGTTTATTCTAATAAACCCATTCCTAGTATAGGACTAGTAGCCTTCTCTAGTCTCCCTAATTGTAATCCCTTAGGCCACTTAATCTCTCTTTAATATATATATAGTAGGGATATTATTATTAGAAGTTATTCTGTTAGAAACGGTCTCTCCTTTAGTTGCAGTCCTTATAGTAGCGATTCTAGTAGGCCTCTACTCTTTTACCCTTAGATTTATTTAAGTTTAAGGATTTATTATTATAAAGGTAGGCCTTTACTATTTCTTTAGTCTTTTCTTAGTAATAGAACTTCTATTACTCCTTTATTTCTTAACATAAATTACAGCGTTTTTAGTCTATTATATTAAGGTATTTGTTATGCTTTATGCCCTTAGTTAAATCCAGGCATAGCTTTTTTAGCTTAGAATATAATTTTATTCTAAAGCATATTAAAAGCTATAAATCCATTATCTCTTTATTTGCTTTAGTATACTAAAAGATTTAAGCTATAAAGTCCTAAATAAAAACGCTATTTATAATATCTTTTTAGGTATACTTAGCCTACTTAAGCTTTATTATTATATCCTTTATTCTTATATAAAATTCTTTCTATATTACCTTAATAACACTATTAATACTAGTAAAAATCCGTTCCTTTTCGGATTTATTTAAGTATTACTAATATTAGGTTATTATTTCTCTATAAAATAGTTACTAGATATTATAAAGTAATACCTCCTTTTAGTTTAGTAGTGCTTTAAATAAGTACTCTTTTACTGCCTAAATCTAAAGCTTAGGATTTAAAAAGACAGCGGTTTTTTCTTTATATAAGATAAATTTATTACCTATATCTACTATATCTGGTTTTAGGTTTAGAAGTCTAATATCCTAGATTTTATAGGTTAAACTTACTAACCCTTTCTCTTTAAGAGTTTTTTTAGGCTTTAAATCTCATCCTAGGTTATATTCTAGTTAGAAGGTATTATATTCCTAGTATCCTAGTGTTTAACTTAGCTAGTTATTATAAGGCTCTTTAGTATAGTAGTAATTATTTCTATAACTACCCGCTTTATTACTAAAACCATCTACTTTATAGCTATATTTACTTCCTTATTATAAAAAAGTTAGAAGTGGATTTATATATTATCCTATATTACTATTTTTAAAAGGTCCTTTTATAGGTCTATTACCTTATTATATAAGTAAATATAGTAGTATTTAGGAGTATTAGTATTATTAAGCACTAGTATAGTATATCTCCCTCTGTTTATAACCTTTATACTTACTAGAGTCTTATCCTTACTATTAGTATTTTATTATTAATAGGGTATAATTTTATATATCACTTAATAGAAAACCTTATTAAAGTGCTAATATTATTACTTAAGGATTTAGTATAGTGCCTCCTTATCTAATGTTTAGTAAACTAAAGGTTTGTATATCCTTAGAGGGAAAACCTTATTAGGGTGCTAATATTATTACCTAAGGATTTAATAAAGCGCCTCCTTATTTAGTAGTTAATCTATGCTATAGAAATCCTGCTTATTATAAAGACTTATATCTCTTTATAGGGGGAAACTATTAAGCTTAGTTTAAAACTATATAAAGTGGGTTAAAAGAGGTCCTAATATTATTATAATAACTTAGATATCTGAACTTTTGTTGTATTTTAGGTAAATTTTAATTATATAGTAAGAGGTCTATTACTTTTAATTAGTAAGATTTACTAGTACTAGTATAACCTTATATAAACCCTATTACTTCTCTTAAGTTGCTTATCTTAATTAAGTAGTCTTAAAACCTTATTAGCTTAGGTATTATAACTATTATTTTATTCCTTTACTAACTGGAGTTTTAGCTAATTTACTCTAGTAAGGTAGGTCTAGTCTGCTAAGGGTTTAGCTACTAAGTTATATTAGCTCTTATTATTATTAGTGTTAAGCTTTATAGTGCATTTTACCACTAAAGCTTACAGGCAAGGCTAGATTACCTGGCCTCTTAAAGGTTATCAACTAACCTTCCGGATTACTGGAGATCTAGGGTGCTTACATAAGTATATTTAGGTACATTAGGAAGCCCCTTTCCAGAGAATTCTAATGGTATCTAAATGTACCCTAGATAGGAAGAAACCAGGGAGATACGCCCTGTAGAATTGTGTGGAATTCCTTGGAAGCAGGATAACGTATACTCTGGTGGGTCTTAGTGGGTTGATTAGAAATCAACCACTTCCTTTCCTTTTCATTCTATTCTTTTCTATATTTACTATGCCTAATTAGGCTAGTAACCTATAGTGGGTATAGCCCCACTTTTCTTCTATTCTCTGTGTATATAAGGAGGCTTTCCCTCCCTACCTTAGATAGATTTTCTTAACCTTAACAATAACAACAACACCAGCATTGGTAATACGATCTTTTTGATATATTTTACCTTGCATCTTTTTTGTTATTGTTCCCTGCTCTCTTCTAGAGCTTGTATTATAAGCTATATACTCTATAGCTTATAAGCAAGACCTCTGTTTGTTTTACTTGCTTATTAAGTAAGAGACTTCCAATACTGCTGTGGGATAGTATTAGGTATAATTAGGCGTGCCTTCTTATATCTAGCTATACCTCACAATAATTAGTCTAAATGGTTCCTGTGTAATTAGCACTGTATTTAACTGCTAGTCCTAGTAACCTGCTTATATTTAGTTTATAAAGGCCATTATAATTTAGTTTAACTCCTTTATTTATAAAGTAAGGCTAACTAAAGTGTTTAAGATATTATCTTAGGTTTTTATTATTTATTATTAGAAGTTGGTTTCTATAGGGTAAGCAAGGTTTTTTTTAATTTATATCTATAACTTCTGCATTTCTCTTATTACTTTATATACTTTCTCCTATGTTTTAGCTGCTCTCTTAATGCTTTATAGGATTTTATAAGCTAAGGTATTACTAATAGTATTCTTAGTATTAGGTTCTAGCTTATGCCCTACTATAATATTAAATAGTTCCTTAGTATCTGTTAATTCCTAGTATACTTATCTTCCCTTACTAGTTTTAAGGGGTTATAAGTCCTTAGGAAATTATAACCTTTTAGCTAACTGCTTTTCCTCTCTTTTAGGCATAATAGGATTTTCTGTTATTAAAGGACCTTTTACCCCTTATATAGTCTTATTTATTATCTTATCTAGGTTAGTTAAATCTTTAGGTATAGCGAATTATTCTGTATATATTAATATAATAAGGTTCCCTGTTTCTTTATAGTCTTTATTATTCTAAAAGTCTATATAGGTAAAAGACTTATAGTAAACTAACTTATTACTTCTTATAGATTCTTTACTAGAGGCTGGATTTTACTTTAGTAATAATGTAAGTTATATAATAATAGCTAGTTGTTTCTGTTGTCTCTTGCTAGATAAAGCTGTTTCTTATGCCTTATTATCTCCTAAGGTCTCCTTAGGGTTATTATCTAGATTAGGACTGGAAACCATAGTTAGAAAAGTGCCCCTAACGCTTAATAGCTTTATAAGTTAAAAAGCCTTTAGTTCTTTAATAGGTATAATAGTAAGCAAGGTTTCTGGTTTTTTAAGAGGTATTATTATAGTTAAAGTCTTTAGTTCTGTGAGAGGTATAGTCCTAGGCAGGGTAGTTTTAATTCTTAATAATGTTACCTTAGGTTTAGTTGCTAATAGTTTAAAAAGCCCTTCTTTCTTAGCTTTTTTTAGTGTTTATTATACTAAAATCAGTTCTTTCCTAAAGTATAAACGGTGTATAGAAGCTAAGTTAACTAGTTATAGTAGTTTTATAGTCTAGTAAATCTTTTTATTATAGAATTTGTAACTTCCTAGACAGGTAAGATCCTTAACCTTATTATTAGTAGTTACTAGTCTTCCTTTAGGACTAAAAGGGTTAGGATTCTACTTAAGGTATTTATAAAGCTTATAAATATAGTAAAGCTCTTTCTTAGTAATAGTTATAGTATATAGTTAGTAGTTATTTAATTCCTAGTACTAACTTATTATTATTATTCATGTACGCTAGGTAGCTAGAGCCACTAACTAGTTCATCAACTAACTTCTTAATATAGGAAAAACCCAAAGATAGGGGAGAAAACCCATATTCTTCTATATAGCTCCCGCTAAGCCTCTGATATAGAGTCTTTATTATTTCTAACTATTAGTATAAAATATCTGCTAGTTCCCTAGAACTGCAGATAATAATAAAAGTATAGTTATGCTTTATATAAAAGGTTAGTATATTAGTAAAAACCCCCTATAAGCACCTCCCCTCCTAGTCCGGCTCTTCCTCCTCTATTCTGTTATTTCCGTTGCCTCTAGTCCCTTTCTTAGCCTTATTATTACATATCTACCACACCTTACTAAGCTCCTCTGCTAACCTATACTACTAAAGTTACCTAGTTAAAAGCACCTACTTTATAATATTTAGTGCTAGCTTCTTGTTATTAAGTGCTGCCCTAAGTTCCCGCGGATCTCTTATTATAGGCACTACCAGAATCAGTCTTAAATAGTTATATTCTAGGTATAATAGGATAAGGTAGTAGATATCCTTATTTCCTCCCTAGTATTAGTATATTAGTAAAGTTACCTTAGGCACCTGTCTGTTATAAAGGAAGGTATTTAGCCCTATTTTTTCTATTTAAAGCTAAACTAGGGCTATAGATTTATACTTAAGCAGGCTATTATAAAGCTTTACTATCTTTTTTATACTCTTAAAGTTAGGTTCCTTATTTATTACTATTACTTTTGCCTGTCCTCTTCTTACTTAAGCCTTATACCTCTGCTAAATCCACTGTTTTTCCCACTCCCTCTTTAATTCCTGTCTGGCTATAAGGCTGCTAGGGAGGGGGGGGGGGGCATTAGGAAACGCCTTATAGCGATTACATTAGCAGCCTCTTCCTTAGCATTATAGCTATAATGCTATTAAATTACAGGCCTGCTATATCTTCTTACCTATACTACTATCCTTAAGTCTTTAGTAGAATTGTTATTTAATATAATTAAGGTATAAATCCACTAGCAGTACTACTGCTTCTGTCTCTAAGAGTGTTACTAGCATTGCCTTATATGCCCCTATAACCCGCCTTAAGCATTTATTCTATTCTCTTATAAATGCCTTTACTACCCCCTGTGCTACCCCTTCTAGCTTGCTATAGGTGTGGTATATCCTAGCTTTATAGGCTATTATGCTTTTTATTACCTGTATATAAAGAGATCTTACATACTTTAGTTAGCATTCCTACGTAAACGCAGCTAGCGCCGTGAGCGCTAATTTCTACTATAATAATTTAGCATTTACCTTCTCTATATAAGTTAACTAATAAAGCTTTTAGTAAATCCAAACCCCTAGGAATCGCGCTAATTATGTCGGTTGTATTATTACTCTTTTAAGTTAGATTGTTGTTATAATCGCCTGCCTCTTTCTTATAAAGTGTATTAGCTTGCTCTTTCTTAGGTTAAACCTTAGCCTATACTCCTTTAACCACTCCTTATATATTCTCTAGGCTCTTTTTAGTTATACTTTTGTTTTCTCTGCTGTTTTTCTATATACTATAATGTTTATATTATCTAAGAACCCTAACGTTAATGTTAATTCTGCTACTGCTAGTCTTTAATATAATAGTATAATATAAAGTAGGAAGAGGATAGGAGACGCTAGCAACCCTTGCAGAACCCCTATAGTAACTTAGATTTCCTTAGTAATATGTCTGTTAAATGCTAATTATACTTTCCTTTCTAACATAAAGCCCTGTGCCTATCTGGCCATTTACCCTGGTAGTCCTAACTCCTTTATAGTGCGGATTAATCATTTATAGCTAATAGTATTAAACGCCCTAGTAATATCTAGCTATAGTAATAATACTATTCCCTAGTAATGCTACGCTATTCTCATAACCTCTTTTAGTATGCTTAGTGCTATTTCTATTAATCTGCTAGCTCTGTTGCCTATTTATATATCTAGTAGTATATAGCCTTCCTTTACTATAATAGTAATCCTCCTTATAATAGCTCCCTTAATTACTTTGCCTATTGTGTTTAATAGTAATATTAGCCTCTACCCCCCCGGTCTGCCTAACTCCTTAGAGGACTTCCTAGGTTTATATAAAACTATTACCTTTACTTATTAGAAGGAGGCCGGATAATATCCTAAGCTATAGCAAGCATTTATAAGGCATGTTAAACATAATATTAAGGCTGCTCTATATAGCTTAAGGAAACCTATTAGCAGCTTGTCCGGTCCTAGGGCTTTCTAACTTACTATATTCTTTATAACCTCTTTAATTTCCTCCTTTATAAACATAGGAACTACCTAATCATTATTATAGTATCTTATCCCCTTCTCTGCCTCTGGACCTAGAGCCCTAGCCATGGATAAAGGGAAGAACCTCTCTATAAATGCCCTTGCCTTACCCTTGTATATAACCTTTATTATCTTCTCCCTACTATTATCTCCTAGCCAGGTTAATAGTAGGACCTGTTGCCTTTTAGGAGGAAGTCTACTCTGTAGCCAGGCCTAACGTTCTAGGGTCTAAAGACTCCCTTTAGACCTGGATAACTTGCTAACTGCCTGTTGCTAGCTATTTCTCTTCTTCTTTAAGATAATATAATTCTGTTTTTTTATAGCTTCTGTTAAGGCCTGCCACGCTTCCTACGTCCGTTATTACTACTACTACCTATTAGCATGTCTTGCTTTTATTATTACGTCCCTTACCCTTTTATTCCACTAAGGCTGTAGTTTGTTATGCTCTTAAGGTTACTTAGGTGCTACTATATTAGCTATCTCCGTGAGCTATTAGGTAAGCTACTGCATATAATTATTGATTTCTTACTAGTTATACAGCAGAAGCTCTAACCCCTTCTTTTTAAGCCTGTTTAAAGCCTTTACTATAATAAGGTTTTTATCTGCTATCCTCTAACCCCAGACTAACCCTAGGCTATTGCTTAATTCCTTATTTATCCTAATGCTAATAAGCTAGGGCATATGGTTAGATCTGGCGATTTCTACTAGCTTAATAAATTTAATACTAATGTTGTGGGTAGTCTATGTATAGTTAATAGTGCTATCCCTGCTGCTATGTTCTCTCCTTATTACTTCTCTAAACGGTATAGCTAAGCTGAGTTACTACCTCGTTATAAATTCTAATATCTTATTATGCCCTAGAGATATTTAGCTAAATTTATCCCATAAGGGGTAATATTAGTTAAAGTCCCCTACGAATACACTCCGGCCCTTTGCCTAGGTATTAGCAAAGTATTATAAAGGCATCTGCTACTCCCTTTTATAAGCTAGGAAATAGATATTATATATCTCTACTTTATATAGCTTAATATTATACTAATCCTCCCCCCTTTTTATAGTCTAAAGTCCTGTCTTAACCTTTTAGTATATATAAATTACTATTCTTCTGCTATATATTACTAATATATAGTGTCCTTAAAATAGATTTAGCGGTATACTATTATAGCCTCCTGGTTCCTGGATAGCTATTACCTTAGGGCTAATGTCATGCCCTAACGCTAGATGTACTAGATTGCTTTTCTTTTATATATTCTAGTATATAACCTTAATTATATACTCTATTATGTGCTTTAGAGCACCCTGGTTAGGCTGGCTCTGGTATTGTTTAGCCCTTTAGTTGGCTGTAAAAAGGCTAGTATTATGCCTTTCTCTGCCAGTCTCTGTTATCCTAATCTTAGCTCGTAGGTTTATCTTATAAAAGGGCCCCTTAGTTATATGTTCCTTTCTCTTAGCTGCCTCTCTGTTAGTCCCCTGGTTTCTTCTCCTTAATAACCCTTGCCTATAGTAGCTATCGCGACCTCTAACTAATAGTTATAGAAGAACAGCGGCCTTATAGCATAAGCCTCCCTAGCCTGCTACTATCTCTTATTACTTACTAAGTATAGTTAAGACTATACTAGATATACCCCTGTATAATTTAAGCATCTCTCCTGTACCTTACCTGTTAATATTAAGCAAGTCCTCTTTCTCTTAGAGTATTTTCTAGTAGCATACCTGCTGTATTTTGCTTTCTCCTTATAGTATCTAGTAATATATCTAATCTTATAGTAGTTATAATATTGCTTTAGGTAGATTATCTTGTTATATAGCTTAGCGTTGAAAATCTCTGTTTAGTATACTATTTCCCTATAGCATAGTTAGTTTGCTGCCTTAGTGCCCTTAATACTAACCACTAATGGTGCCCTTATTGCTATTCCTCTTAGCTTTTGTATTATTATCTTTACTATATTTAATCTATTTTCCTTTTTAATATTCTTTTTTATATCCTTAATTATAATGTAGTTCGTTAATTATATTAGGAATCCCTTAATAATTACACTAAACATCTTCCTGTTTACTTCTGCCTTAGGTCTAAAGGCAACTCCTACCTAGGCCGTGTTTTCCTTTTATTTTCTCCCTGCTTCTATAAATATAATAACTATATCTTTACTTTATAATTAGCATGCTACTACTACCTCCTCTATACTAATAGCGCTGTTTACTGCCTTTATAATCTCTCCTAGCAATCTATTCCTAACTATCTTGCTAATAATGCTTTCCTTTACTAGTGCTTTCTAGTAATAGCGGGCTAGTATTACTATACCCTCTGTTTAGGCTAAAGGTATTATTATATTCTGCCCTATAACTCCGTAAGCTATAATATTTATCTAAGTTCCCTTAACTACTAATCTAGTCCTATAAACAGCCTTTATTACCTCCTTAACTGCCTTCTTAACTATGGTTTTTACTTTACTATTAACTGCTTTTATAATTAAGGCCTGTAGGCCTCCTATATTAGTTCTTGCTTAGGCTATCTCCCCTCTTATATTTATAGTAATTTATATAAAAGTTCTAATAAAAGCCTATACTTTTATTATTTCTATCTTTAGAATAACTTTTATTATTAATTCCTTTAGTAATTTTATTTTATTCTTTAGTTTTTCTTATGCTATTATTACTCTAGGATTCTCTTCTTAATATTATATTTCTTCCTAGGTAGTGCCTTATCCTTTATTAGTTGTAGATCTATATGAAAATTCATTAATTATTACACCCCTTACGCTGCTTACTTCCCTTATGTAATACGCTATTACTAGAAGGGGTAATTAATAATAAGGAATCTAATTCTATGCTTCTTTTTTGTTTTAGGCGTAATACCGCGTCGTATCCGCGGTGTTCCGTATCCAAGCTTAGTACTAACTTATTAATTTAAACATAAGTTCTATTAAATCCTTCTTACTTCTTAGCTTATAGCCTTACTATAAGTAGTAAATCTAACGTTTTAGTATACTACCTTACTTATTAATAATAGTAACCCTAACTCTTTAGCTATTATAGCCTTACTAGTTAGGACCTAGCAATCTAGTAATTTAACTTAATATATTTTACTAACTAAAAGCAAAAAGTCCTTAATTTTTAGTTAAAACCTTATATAAAGGACGTAAGTAATTGCTATTAGTTGTTATATAGTAGTATTATTATGTAGTTAGTTAGAAGTAACTATAAAGCTGTTATTAATATTATTATAAAAGGGTCATTAAATGCACCTATATATACTATTATTAAGTTATATAGTTAAGTGCATTTTGTGTAAGTTGTTATTATTCTTATGTCTTACTAGCTATATAACAAATCCGTCCTATATAGGTAGGGATCCGACATCGCGGATTATCCCGTAATAGTTACCTAAAGATATCTCTAAGAGAATTCGGATTTATATGTTTATTAATAGCTTAAACCATGTAATAAGAAAGCAGGTCCTTAGCTAAGAGTTCCCTAAATCCTAGGCACACTTTATTAGATAGGGTTATAAGGCAGAAGTAGCTACTAAGGGAGGATAAGCAGGGGACAAGTAGCAAGAGAGAGACGACCTAGAGCTAGTAATCTTATTCCTGTTTTAAATGTGGAAAATACAGCTATATTACTTCTTATTATAGAGCACCTAATTATAAGACATGCGGATTAAATAAGCATATAATGAGTTTATACTATAGTAACTATAAGAAAGCAGTATAGGCTATAAACCTAAATATAACACTAGTAACTATAATATATACTTAGGGATATATTATTATAATTAAACCCTTAGGCTAAATTAAGGACTTTAAGAATAAAATTAATAACTTTTAAATAAGAATAAGAATAAAACTATAATAAAAAGGAAGCTAAGTAGTAGTAAATATACTATTTAACCTAAGAGCAATAAACTTCATAATATATTTAAACTTATTATCTAAAGCTAACTAAAGCAGGGTAAAAGCAAATAAGGCAAAGCTAGAAAGCTCCTTACTAATAGAACTAAAGCACTAGGGTATTATTAATAAAGTGGTATAAATAATAGATAGTATAGGTTATAGTAAATTCTATTAACTTTACTACTATATAGCAGATACTAAAGAAGGACTAATCCTAGAAATGGACTAGGCTATAAACTAGAAGTGTTACGTGGTGGTATCGTCATGTTGTCAGTTGGAAGCAACCGTGGAGCTGTTATCAACGTTATTATAAAAGGGTTATTAAACACACCTATATATACTACTATTAAGTCATATAATTAAGTGCATTCTGTGAAGTTATTATTATTATTAAGTCTTACTAGCTACTTAATAAATCCATTTTATATAAGTAGGGATCCGATATTACGGGTTATTTTATAATAAGTGCCCCTCCCTTAAAGATAACTATCCTAGTTATTCTCTAGATCTATTTAAGCTAGTATTAATATATATAAAGAAAACTTTTATCTGTAAAGGAAAGTAATTTAATTTATAAAGTATCCTCCCTATATTAATCTAATTATATCTAATCCGCTAAAAATATTGCTTAATAGTAGTAACTAATCTAATAATAACTACTTATAAAATTTAAAGATAAATGAATATCTTAGTCTAAGTAAAAAAACTATAATAAAAAGAAAATTTAATCTAAGTAGCATAAACCTATTAACTATAGTTAGATCTATCCTGGTTATACTTAGATGTTTACTTCTTAAAGTCCTTATTTATATAAGCCTTGTAATTTATACTATAATCCGTTAATAGAGATGTAAATTATAGAATATCTCTATTTACTTATGTTATTATAGCTATAAGTAGCTTATTAGAGAGTAACTATTATTACTAGCAACCTTTAGTTATATGCTTCTAGAAGTCACTATATTATAAGTAATTCTTTTATCTATAGTATTATAGTTATATTATAATAATGCTACTAACTATTAACTATAGTAATAACTTATATAAGAGAATAGAAAGACTTAGGTTAAACTAAAAATAAAAATATTATACCTGTAAAGACTTAGTAGACTAACAAAGAAAAGCTGTATAAAGGGGAAAAAATTAGGCTATAAGAAGAGGCTCTCCTCTTAAATATAAGAGAGATAGCTTATGCCCTTTCTTAAGGTGTATTAGATATCTTAAGTTATCCTCTGCTTTTAACCTTATATATAAAGGTCCTTTATGCATTTAAACCAGGCATATTAAAGGTTATTTTATAGAGGTTATTGGGGCATTATTACTTTTAGGCAAAAGACGGCCACTAGCTATACTATCTCATTTTTACTAAAGGTAAATTTTTCTTATATCTAAGCTGTATAATATAGTAACTATAAGGAAAGTAATAGTCCTCTAAATATAACTTTTTTTATAATTAATCTATTTGCTATAATGCCCTTTATAATATAGCTAAACCTTTAATCCAAGCTATATGTTTTATAATTAAACATTAATTTACCTAAAGCTATGTGATTTTTAGGGACTGCTTCTGACGTTAGATAGTGTGATATATTAGTAAAATTTTTAGTCCTTATACTACTATATAAGGGTCTGCTATTTGTCTAATATCTTAGCTAATTCTGCATTCTTAGTTGCAGATTCTATTATTGTTTTCTACCTTTTTATAGTGCTACTAATATTATGCCTATTTTTAGAAGGTATCTTTCGTTTTGCCTTTTTTAGTAATAACTTAGTTAAGCTTATATTTAATATAGTTACCTTTATTACTTTTATAGCTAACCTTATTTTTCTATTAGTAGGTAAATTTAGTTTAACTAGGCTAGTTAACTTCTTACTTCTTATAAATAAGGTTATCTTTCTAGCTATAAATTCTAGTAAAGGGGTTTAAGGAGTAAGCCTAATAGTCTTTATATTCTTAGCCTTATTTTTTAGTATTACTACTCTAGCTAAGGTTATTATAATATACTTATTAATAATCTTAAGACTAGCTTTTACTATATTAAAGGCCTTTTTATAAACCTTAATATTTCCTTTAACTATATTAGTTTTATCTTTAAGTTTATTAATTTATATATTAGTAGCTTAGTTTAATAACTTTAGCTTTATTTCTTTTAAGATAGTCTTTTTAGCTGCTACTTTGCTTATTAGCTTATATTATTTAGCTAAACCTTAAATTAGATTCCTTTAGTTTACTAGTTCTTTCCTTAGTATATTAGTATCCTGTTAAGTAGTTATAGTTTTATACTCTTTACTAGCATTAATAATTACTTATTAAAAACCTATGCTTTAGAGATTAACCTATCTTATAGTAGCTAGGGCCCTAGCTATAGAGCTATTAATACCTCCTAACTTATTATAGTATCTAGCTATAAGTACTTTCTCTTTTAATAGTAATCCTAGTTATTACTCTTTAGATTTAGCTTAGTTATCTGTTTATTTACTATTAAGAAATCATACTACTACCTGTTTAATATAGTGTTTAACATTTTAGATAACTAGGGTATTGGCTAGGCATTTAGTCTTTTTCTGCCTATTATTATTAGCTGCTAGAATTAATTCCTTTATAAGGAAAATCTATTACACTACTTTAATTTATAGTATGTATATAGGGTTTATTTTTATAACAGAGAATTCATTTTTATTAATTTATACCCTCTAGGCTATAAAATCTTTATAGTAGGTATAAATAGCATTTATTATGCTTTATATGCTATCTCCGGCCTAATTTTACTATATACTAAAAGGCTCTAGTCCTATATTACCTCCTATAAATAACTTTATCTCCTAGTGCTAATAGTATTTATTTATATAATTAAAACAGTAAATTAGCTTACTAAAGTCTAGTTCCTTTAATTTATCCTATATTTCCTATGTAATTATAGGGGGATCTTAACTTAAACTACTAGTAGGAATCCCTTTTATTATAAGGGTATTAGCAATTATCTTACCCTTTCTTATACTCTAGAGGTGCTTTACTATTATTTATTCTCTAAGGCTAAGTATCTCTCTAAATATATTAATATTAAAAACGTTATTCTTATATTTTATATTTATACTAAAGTTTTTATTTTTATTCTTATTTTAAGTAAAGGTCTTTATATAGTATTAATAGGTAGTTAATAGGTTAGTATATGTCTTGTCCCTTTACTTATCTTCTTATAAAGCCTTAGCTAACTAATTATATATAATAAAGATAGCTTCTCTAGCTACTCTTACTAGATTCCCCCTAGGGAATAGCTTTACTAACTTAGTTACTATTACTGGCTTTTCCCTATAAAATAATAAAAACTTAACTAAGATATTAGGGTTAAAAACCTTTATATAAAGCTTATCCTTTATATCTCTTGTAATATATATTAGAATTATCCGAGAGAGGGCGATAACAGTTAAAAAATGAAATGAAATGAAATGAAAGAAAAACTAAAAGTATATAATGATTAAAAGTAAGAATAAAAGGTTAAAAAATGAAGAAAAACGGGAAAATCTATTCTGTTAAAAGGTGTGGATAAGAGATTGAGTAAAAAGTAAAGTGAAATTATAAGTGGTATTATAGGGAAAATAGAGTTATGTGTTTCCAGCTATAGTAATTACATAGGGTCCTATAGGATATTAGATCCTGCTAACCTTAAGGAATTATTAGCACTTCTGCCTTATAAGCCCCTTTTCCCTATATTTCTTATTCTAGTTAATTAAATGCTTCATTAAATATTTATTTATTAACTCTAATATATTTACCTTTATCTTACTGTTATTAATCTATTAGTTATTTTTAGTAGTATATTCTTTTTATCTTATAAGGTAAGCTACCTTAGGGCTTTATTTCTTAGTATAGTAGATTTTTACCTTATATAAGATAATTTACTTAATCTCCTAGTAATTAGCTTTGCTGCTTTCTTTTAAATTAATTAGTAAAGAGGGTATTTCCTTCCTACTAAAGGCATCTTTACCTTAGTATGGTTTTTATATATATATAATTAATACTACCAAATATACCCTTAAGGTTAATAGAAATTTAAGTTAATATAATAAAAGATTTACCTTTTTAAGAACCTTATATAGTCCTGCTCTTTATAATAACTATTTCTTCTTTAGTTTTCCTAAAAGCTAGTATCCTTTATATAGTTATAAGTATACTATATTTTTAATATTAATATTTACTAGGTTATATTAGGAATTATATCTAATTTTAGATAAAGCGGCAGCAGTAGTTATTATAAGTTAGGCCTCTTTTTAATAAAGCTTATAAAGTGCCTCTAAGTCTTCTTTACCTAGCTATATATTAGAAATTACTTGCTCTGGGAGAAGGTTAATAAGGTTTAGTAGTTTAAGCCTATATACTAACTTATTAAGCAACTAGTTAATAGCTATAGCCACTATATTATTAAGGTAATACTGTAATACTAAAAGGATTAATACCTATAGTACTATTAGATTTATTATAATATAATAGTAAATAGCTATTAATACTATCTAATTCTTCTGTTTAGCTACTTTATTTATCTGCAGGTAGTAGGCGGTTACTATTAGAAATTTAACTTTTAGCTTAGTAAATATTACCTACTAAACCTTAAAAATAAATTTAAGGTCCCTATTACTAACTATTTACCTTAGTAGTCCTTAGTTTATAATATATAAAGCTTAAAAAAGTAGTTCTACCTATGTAAATACTAAATATATTATATTCCCTAGGATTAAAAGGGTTTTCTTACTAAATAAATAGTTTACTAAGTAAAGGGAATTATACTTTAAGTATCCTTTTATAGCTTATATAGTATTTACTAAGTCTACCTCTAGTATATTAGCAATAAAGTCTGGAGATATAGTATAAAAAAGTATTAGTATTAACTATAAAGGTCTTATTTCTCTAGTTACTTTATCCCTTAAGACAGAGTTTTCCTAATAAGTTATATAATATGCTATATACTCCTAGATTTACTTGGATATTTTTAGGAAATAAACACTATATAAACCTTTTATTATTTTACTAATTCTAAAGTAGTAATGGTTATTATATATAGTTCTTAGTATAGTTTTAATATAACTACTTAGAATATATAATTATTTAAGCCCTTTTTTATTCTTATAATAGAGTAGGCCCTTATTTATAAGGTCCTAGCTATAGAGTGGAATGTGTAGTTAGTTTTATCCCTACTTTAGCTGCTTTTACTAGAAATCCTTAATACTCTTAATTATCTAATAATATTATAGGTTAAATTTATACCCTACTAATATCTCCTTCTTTAATAAGTTATTTATTATAGCTACTGCCTAATAGTTTTAATAGAAATATATATAGGTATTTAATTTATTATATATACTATAGTTTATAGCCTTATAATAGCTAATATCTACTAAAAGTTATAATAAGGTATTAGATATAACGTTAAGAACTCCTAGTATATAGGTTACTTATAATTTAAACTATAACAAATAATTCACTACCTTAGCTAATTTTAGGTTAGCTTTATTAAGGTCTATTATAGCTAAAAAGGTATATTTAATAATTCCTTTAGCAGGTATATAATTAGTTAGAACATTAACTAAATAATAGTTAGATTAAGCTATTTTTTATAGTTTTTATATTACCTAAGTAATTATAGCTACCTCTGCCTTAGTTAATCCATACTACTTCTTAGCTATAAATATTAAATAAAAAAGAAAAAGAATTAGGTAAAGTTTTATAGCTATAATATTCTTACTAAGTATGCTTTTTTTATCCTACTCCTTATATAGTTATAAAATATATAAACTAAAACCTTTTTTATAAGTATTAATCTTAAAGAATAATAAATACTTTAAATTATAATACTATAGTAGTATTTTCTTATAAAGCATAGTCTTTAGTACTTTAAAGGCTACTTTTATATCTTTTATAAGAATAAAGGATTTTTTTTATGTCTTTCTCTTATATACCTGCTTTAAGGCTCCTACTAATAACTTATTATATTTATAAAGTTTATATATAAGTGCTATTTTTTAAGTCTATAGTAGTTATATCTATAAGTTAAACTAAGGAATTCCTGCTCTAAGGAATCCTATTATACTAATAAAGGTTTCTAAGGTTAATAAGTTATAAGAGATTTCTATCTACTAAAATAACTTAATCCTATTATTTGTATTAATAATTCCGTTAGCATTAACTATAAATCTAAGAAGTTAGATTAAATAATATCTAATAAAAGACTTAGTTACTATAATATATACCTTATTTTCCTCTAGGACTTTTAAGACTATCTTAAGGTGTTTAAGATAATCCTTAAGGGTGTTAGAAAAGATAATAATATTATTAATATAAATACAAAAAAACTTTAGTATAATCAAAAAATATAATCTATAAATTATTATATAAAAGCTAGTAAGTTCTTATACCCTATTAATATAACTTACAACGCTTTTAGCTCTTTTTTTAAGATTATTACTATGTAATTCTAGTATTCCTGTCATACTAAAAGCTAGTAGAAAAAGCCTATTATATTAAAAATTAATTTCTACTTTTTACCGCAGGTATTTTATATAATATTGCCTTAGTCTGGCAATAGATATATATCTAGCATGGTAATATTATTAACAGGTCTGGTATTTATAATAACTTAACCTTTCTTAGTCTTTTCTATATCTCTCTAAATAATAAAACCAGGGCAGGCTATAGGTACTAGCTTTATTAACTAAAATATCCTGCTTACTAGGTATATAGCATTATT